>CAIGRP010022118.1:0-20555 GCA_903798385.1 Fraxinus cuspidata | reverse complement strand
GGAGAAACTGACGGGCAGTGGACGGAAGGACGTTCATCGCAAAGAAAGGTGTAAATGAGGGCAAAAATGCCAAAAAATGAAAGGTAGAGACGTTTTCCACAATGAACTTGAAAGGTAAGGACGTTTTGTGCTAATTAGCCATAAATAAAAACTTTCCCCCAACTAACAACCATACCCACCCAACCCCAAACCCTAAGAATATCTCCCAATCCCCGGTACAGTAATGAAGAGAATGAAGGTACTGTGCCATCGTCAACGAAGAGGAGATTAGAGCCTCTACGTGCGAAGGCGTAGCAGTTGCGCCTTGCGACGATTTGTACCAAGAGCCTCTGCGCACGGAAGCGCAGCAGTTGCGCAACACCTCTATATCTATCTGTGCTAGGGTATTGCACTTTCCAACTGGGCCAGTCACAGTTCGCTGCGGCAATCTGAAATTTTCTTCGATTTGTGGTGTTTCTCTGACGATTTGTGGTGGCCGATGGTTACGCGATAGCGATGGTGGTGCAATTTGGTGATGGTGGGTTTGTAAGTCACCTCACGCATTTTCTCTTCTCACAGAGGCGCTCCACGCCTCCACCCACTGTGGAAAATGGCTGTGAGCGCCACTACTCGCGACCCTGCTTGCTTTTTTAGTTGCTTTGATCTTTGGTGATTTGTTTAGTTGTTGGGTTATTAGTAGCGGTGGTTGTGGTAGAGTGTTACAGTAGTGGTGGTTGTGGTAGAGTGTTATAGTGGTGGTTATTGGTGATGGAGATAGTTGTTGGGGCTAGAGATCTAATAGCAGTGGTTGTGGTGGTTTAGTTGGCAAGATCTAGCGGTGACGATTTTGATGGAGGTGTTGTTGTGGTGGTGGTGAGGTAAGGGTGGTCGCAAGTACTGGTGGTGGTGGTGGTTCCCAAATAGAATTTGGTGTATGTGACCAACTATTTGGTTATCTTTTATCAACTAATTAATCGTGACATAAAAATTCGATAATTTGAGGTTGAAAACTAATTTGTGACCAACTAATTTGAAAATTTATAATCAACAAATAAGTCGTGATCTATAAATTTTTTTATTTATAACCGATGAAATAATCTCTGTAACCAGTTAATTTGATAATATGTGACGTTGTGAATAATATGTACGCACACCATTAATTGTATAATTATGACCTTAATATATTTAATTAATTAATTAATTCGTGAATTTTGAATTTTGAAACTTAAAACCTGAATTGTCTCGCCTCTTGAATTTTTCTCGGAGGGCCCATCTATGACAGGCTAGAAGGCCCAATGTTTATTTAACTTCTCAGTAGGCCGGGTTTTTATTTGTAGGCCCAATTGGGTATAGAGATGTCAAAATAGAATCCTAGAACATACCACCGATTGCCGATGAATTGAGCACGGTTGAAATTTGGGTTTTTGCTTCAGGTGTGTGTTTTCGGATGGATTCATTCTTGTAATTTCTTGCTTTTATATCTCAATTCGTGATTACGTCTTTTGGTTTCATTGAATTTTGTTGTTTTCTGATGGATTCTTTTTATTCTGAATTTAGTACTTCAATTTGAAGTTGTAATTAGTCGCTGGGTAAAGTTAATTACTCTTGTGCACGAGGTTTTGAAGTGTTTTCATTAGGGAATTATCAGATTAGAACTTAGCTTTATTGTTCTAGATAATTATTTAATGGAAATTTCTGTGTATTTTGGACGTGGGTTTTCACCTGAGCTTCCAGAGTTTGAATATATTCTATTCAGCTATCAAATTTCTTCGATTAAGCTTACCTGGAATAGTGTATGATTATATTATCAAAGATGATCTTTTCCTTATTTTCGAGTTCATTTTGAAACTGTAGTTTTTCTAGACTACTGGTAAATCTGTTCACATGTTATTTTCCCTGTGGATTTGAAGTCAAGTTAAAATCTTTACCTGTGTCATGGACCTGCAGATGAGTAGACTGCCGTTTAATAGTTTGATTTATAGGTGATCATGTGGCATTCTATATTAAGCTGTGTCTGTGAACTCTTGCTTGGGCTTTGTTGTTACTTGATGCATTTTCTGTTGAGCAACTCCACGAATCTTTACAAGTTCATTTTTATACAATTGTAAAATTTAGGAAATTCCTTTCATTTTATTATCTTTTTGCTTCATTACTGGTTCGGGAGATAGTGAGTAAATCCAAGGGATTTATTAATTTTGGTCAAATGAGCTGGGGCTCTGTTGCACTTAACCGTTTATCAGGACTTATTTTGGATTTTATATTATGTAGTCGATGTTCACTCTACCTTTGCACTTTGGATGAAGGGTAGAAGTACTTGAGGATGAATAACAATACTGCTGGACCTTCCTCCAAATCAAGAGTGGGAGCATCTCAACCTTCCGAAAGCTCATTTAAGCGCAAACGTGGAATGTTTCAGAAAGATTGTGCGATTTTAGTTTTCTCTCTTACCGTTTCTTTGTCTTTGGAGTTCTGACCATGCTTTTATTTTATTTTTATCTAATTATTATTTGATGGGACGCAACAGTGCAGCATATGATGTATGGTTTCGGCGACGATCAAAATGTATGTTGGGTTTACATTTTCCTTTTTCCCTTTCAAAACTTGTATACTTTGCCCCCGAAGTTTCTGGTTTTCTAAATTCTAATCTTACCTATGGTATTGTAATTAATGCGCTATAGCCACTTCCAGAGACCGTGGCTCTTGTGGAGGATATTGTTGTGGAGTATGTAACAGATTTGGTGAGTCCTTTTGTTCTTTTCTTATCTCTTTAATCATATGAACTGGGTTTTATTTTCTGTAAACCTGCAATTCCATGTCAACCATAATTGTAACTTATACAGGTCCATAAAGCTCAAGATACTGCATCTAAAAGAGGAAAGCTTTTGACTGAGGATTTTCTCTTCTTAATTCGCAAGGTACAAATTGTGGCATATGCCTCAGGCATATAAAATTATGAACGAGATGTTTGGATTAGGTTGGTAGGCAATACATGATGGAATTTTGCATAAGATAGAGCTAAAAAATAATAAATATTTCTCAATTTTGACATATTTTTTTTAGGAATCATGGAGATCTGCATGTCATTTTCTTCTTGGCAATTGCCATTTTCAAGTACTTTGAACTTTTATCTAGCTGGTCCAGTGAAAGTTTGACAAATTGAAATTGCCATATTGGATCTTGTAGGATGTGCCAAAACTTAATCGATGCACGGAATTGTTGTCCATGAATGAAGAACTGAAACAAGCAAGAAAAGCTTTCGAGGTAGATGAAGAGAAACTTGCTACAATTGACTGATAGCCTAATGTGCACTTCAACAAAGATTCAAGCGTTCGCAATTCCATTGTCAATTAAGATTATATTTACTCTCTATGTTAATTCACAAGCATACAGGATAGAGCATCGCTTGCTATGGTATTATTGGAGCTATTTTTGAATGTTTTTCACTAGGAAAATTGGATATATATTGAGGTTATTATAAATATTGGGGATTTTATTTATCAATCCCCATTTTTTTGGTCACGTGCTCCTCCTTGTGCTTCATGGCCCCCTATCGTAGCATGTATGATATTGGTGTCCATGAATGTCTTTGCATGCTAGAATTGCAGCTTTATTACACACCTGGTTTTCAAAAGCTTATAGCTGAGAATTCTATACAATCCTTTCGATCAGGCAATATCACAAAATAAGTCATTAAATGTCGTGTTATACACTATACCAAACTGCTATAATATTTCATAAAATTGGGAACTAGACATAAAAATGATTAGATATAATGGAAATACTGAAAGAGTTGTATCAAAAACCTTCAGCATCAACGATATGCAATGCAAAACAGCAACCTACAACTCAATACTATACTATCAAATCCCTCGACTCAGTTAAATATAATATCAATTCAATAGGATTATATGCAGAAAATGACACATTTACTGCCAAACTCGCTCCATGCTACGACCGTGTAGGTCCAAGTTGAGGAAGAAAGCCCTCTTAGAGAATATATGTTACTCTTTAGGAAAAAAAGGGGAGGAAAAGGTTATCTAAGCAGTGGTTGGAATCTTCTACAAGAACGGCCATGTTGCAACGGGAAATATTTTAAACCAATCAGAGTAGAGAACCGCAACTTCTATCCAAGAACTTCCTTGATCTTTGTTTTCTGGTCCTCCGTTAGTGAAGTGGGAAACAAAACTTCAAACGTGACGTATAAATCTCCCTTCTTGTTGCTAAAATGTAACGGCATCCCTTCACCTTTAAATTTCCTTACTTCCTTGGGCTTTGTAATACCCTGGAGAAGAAAATACACCCCTATATTATTCAAGCTTCGGACAATAGAGCTCACACCCTACTCAACAAATTCGTAACTAATTCAAGCAAGTGAATAGGAAGCTAGTTTAGCCCAAAAAAAAACAAATTAAACAAAACGAAAATTGGGTTCTGCTCACATTAAAGCTAATATCCACGAGATGATCATCAAGGTGTTTAATGGTCTTCTCAAAACCGATGAGAGCTTGCACCTGAATGAAGAGAGAGTGACAAATCAGTTATGTTTTCTATCAACCAAGTAGGTAACAATCATGCTGGCATACTACAAGAAATATATTGGTGTGGTAAACAATAAGGAGACCGGAAAAATCTCAGTCATGCATTGGCTAATTGCATTATCCCTTCAACGGTCATTTATATACCATCTCATGAAGTGAAACAGCAGTTAATGCTATAAAAATAAACAATTAACCCCCTGTTTAACAACCATTATTTGGAAAAATTAGAGTTTTGAATAGTGGTTTTTAGGAGGATGTGTGGTTGAAAAGTAGGAAAAAGTTTTTGGTTAAAGTGCAGAATATTTTATTGTGTGAATGTATGGTTGAAAATGAGTATGTAGAAAAAAGATTGAAAATAATGGTTGTCAAACATGGGCTAAGAGGACTAATTTTACTATTTCTGTGAGCAATACAGAGAGTAGATATCAGCTCGTGATTCATGACCTATGACTTGTACAGAGACAGAAGTATTCTCTATACTTTCTTCAGGACATTTTAAATTTGCACCAACGGGAGGCATACAGGAGGGAGATATCCGAAAGTCTGCCTATATAATATCAATTATAAAGATATTCTAAATTTTATAAACACTATATACACCTAAAGGCCTAGCATCAGACATGCCTAAAAGTGACGCCGTGACTCCAAAATCATTTTACCAGTCTTTGATGTGGCTACCTTATCACAACTTAGCTCTCGAGCCACGAAAGTGTATAATCAACATTTTGCCAAACTCTGCCATTGCATGGCTTCTAAAATAGTCGATGACATAACACAGAATTAAAACTGAATTTGTGAAGTACAGAACTAAAAACGTATCTTCTAAACCACATGATGATTTCTTACACAATTAGTTACAATGTAACAACTTTCTCTATGGTAAGTTTTTACAAAGCTCTGCCCAACTAGCACAAATGTAATTTACAAATAAAGAGCCCATTTGGCCCTAACCCTAAATTAGAGAAAGTAGAACAAATTGATCAGAAAGCACGATTGCATAATTGATGAAAAGAACATTACCAAGGTAATTGTAACTGTTGTATGGATGTCATTTCCTTCCCTCGTGAAGACATCATGAGGTGCAGTATGGATGCGAAACTGTCCAAATATGGCAAAGCAAATGAGACAGGGATAATAGCAATCCAGAAAGAACTAAATAGAAGCAGGTCAAAAACCACACATAAGCCAAGGATCTAACCTTCAGATCTCCACCTTCACCATCTATTTTGGGCTCACCGTCCTCATAGAAGACCACTTCCTGTGATAAGAAGCAATAAGTGGTTTGGAAAGACTAAAAACTCATGGACTTAGGAAGACCAGACAAATGCGTCGAAACAAAGAAATATGTAAAGAGAAATTCTCTATCAATCCCTTCCAAAGCATAGCATAGATGTAGATTTGAGCAAAAACTAAGATCTTAACCAGTCATAAAATTTATGCCGATTAAAGCTTACTTGACCATCTTGCATGCCTTTCTCAATATCCACAGTGATAAAATAGCCTTCCCTTTCATACTTCACATTTGGGCATTGTTCGCAGACCTGGAAAAAAAAAATTATAGCTTAGGAATTCAAGAGCTAAATGCAAAGCCAAACAACCAAGTTGGAAGGACACCTTCCTTTGAAAGAAGCCATTTGTGCTATTTTCATGAGGAAAACATACCTGCTCGGTCATCTGCTGGAACATTCCCGGACCAATTTGCCTGTGATAAACTTCATTTCTACAATTGCATTGTCGTTTTCCTGGGGCCGGTTTTATTACGTTTTTCTCTCTCCACACCTGATGGATCTCACAAACAACATAATTGGCATGAGCAAGTAAATTAAATTTATGGTAGTTGCAATTGAATAATTTGAATTCTGCAAAACCAACTCAATCTTGCAGTGTGTAACATGCTAAGATTTATGTAGCTCAAAGATGTCATTGTGACCGCTCCTTAAAATTCTACTATATTAGAATCTTTAGTTATCGATGATGAACTTCTCATTTTTTTTGAAAGCAAACCAAACTTAAATCCTATACACTCCTTTCAGTATCTGATGAAGAAATAAGTGAAATCATAGGACAAAAATGCTGGTAGTACAATAAAAATAAAAAATGGATGGAAGACAAAACTTTGTTATGATGTTTTGCTGCATAAACTGGTAAATAAACAGAGCAAACATCCACTTTGGACAAGCTATTATATTCTAGCTGAAACAAATGAGTCCGGGACTATCTCAACCATTCGGTCAGACTGATAATTCATCTGTGAAAATAAAGGTGTCTGTTGTTATATATTAGAGTTTTTACATTACTTAACGAAAATAATATATGGCTAAGCTTACTCCTTAAAAACTTAATGTGTATATGTCCTTTACCTTCAAAGAACCCCCCATGTATAGATCTTCTAGCATCGCATCCAATACAACAATCACATCATCTCCTTTCACAATCTTCTCTTCCTCTTCCATTGGACCTCCACCAAAGAAACTGGAAAAAAATCTTTCCATGTCACATTATAGAGTTCGGACAAAAAATTTGATAAAGAAAAGAAAGAAGAGTGCCAGCACAGCCCAGAGAAAAGCTAACAAAACAACCAAATAGGATTTCAGGGATTTCCAAATCAACAACTCGGGTATTATTTCATTTACTCTGCTAAGCTGCAACAACCAAAAGTGACTGCTTTCTTGTCTCCATGACGGTGAATGTTGGTCTAGGACTTTAACAAACAACCATAGGCTAAATTGAATGGAAATCATTGCAAACAATATTAAGGAAAAAGAAAACTGATTAACATCCTTCCACCATCTAGATATGGTTGGCTGGAAAAGGAGGTAGACGATAGAAGTGGATTAAAACCCCCATGAGGGGTTTGCCATTGCTTAAGCATTTTTTATTTATAGGCACTCTTAAAGCTTACTTGACAAAGTGGAAATGTTCATAGTTACTCAAAAAATAAAAATTAATAAATAAAAATGTTGAAGAGAGAATACTAACTTTTCTAAATGGATTGAAGCACCGGATATGTTTGAGCTCACAATGCTTAAACTCTTTAAGTGCTTACAGGAACTACTTCACGGCACTAAACAGTGGTAATAGTTAAGCACAAATACTCGATAAATAAACACTGCCACTGCCGGTACCAACAATATGCTGTGCAATCTTCGTGAAAAGATTCAATTATCTCCGGTTATGGTTGGATATATTGCCATGACAATGAAAGTCTTCATTTTTCTATTTTTTCTATTTCATTTTTTGTATTGCATGACAGAACTATGGCATGGAAACTAGATGCACAAGAAGACTTCTAATGGACTTGATTGATCGGGCAATAAATATAAGCCAAAAAAAAAATGAGCTAACGATCATATCACATCAACTCAGAGCAGAAATAACTAATTAAGCCCCCATTTGATGGAAATTATTTGGGAAAAACAATATTTTGAATAGTGAATTTTCGGAGAATCGGGTTAAAAAATATGTAAAATTTTTAGGTCAAGTGTAGAATATATTATTGTGCGTAGGTAGAAAAAAGAGTTGAAATAATGGTTAACAAACAGGGGTTAAGTAAAGCAACGTATAGAATTATAAACTTACGAGCTAAAGATGTCGTGAACGTTCATGCCCCCACCTCTGCCGCCACCACTTGCAGCATGCTGTTTAAGACCCTCTTCACCGTACCTATCGTATATACTCCTCTTTTCGCCATCCGACAATACTTCATAAGCTAAATAATTCCAAGCAATCAACAAGATTATGCTTTTTTTTAAATTAAAAAAATAATGATGCTACTTCAAGCAATGAATTTCTTAACCATCATGTTGAAATACGGATTGTCAAAAGAGAAATAAAGCAATACCATTGCTGATTTCAGCAAATCTCTTGTTAGCTTCTTCATTTCCTTGATTTTTATCAGGATGATACTTCAACGCAAGCTTTCGATAGGCTCGCTTTATTTGCTCATCTGAAGCGCCTTTAGGCACTTGTAGAATCTCATAATAACTCTTCCTGAAAACAATTAACAATCAATCAAATCAAATCGTAAAATGACAAATCACTTATGCATACAAACATACGACTATTGCTGTAGCAAAAATGTCTGATACTTACGCGGAAATGGCAATTACATAGCATGACAAAATGAAGAAGAATAATAATTTTGATCTTCGATGCTCCATACTGGTATGACACGGAGATCTAAATAATTCAGACTCTTCCACTCCAAAATCGGATCTAAAAATTCATAGAAACCAAAAATCTATATCTTGATTTTCATATGTATATGTTACTGAAACTCTGTAGTCATATAAATTTTTGTTGATATTAAATTATTATTACTATTAGGAAAAATCTAAAAGCAAATGCCGAACCGCGGAAGGGGTGGTTTACTTTGCGAAGACGGGGACGTGGTGTAGAGGGGCCTAACCAATGAGATAGCGCTCTAACTTGTTCTGACCAATAATTCAGTGACACGTGTCGAACGTAATTCTCCGTTTCCAATCTGGTGGGTGACGTGGGTCAAAGTTCCACTGAAGACTATTTCCAATACTTTTAAACCTATGTTTGGTCCATGTCGTAAGTAATTAAACTCGAATCACTTTTTAATTTTTATCTGGACATTTATTTTCGAGGAACTACAAGTAATAATGCTAACTTATCCACAGATCATCGGGAATTTGTATACAGTTCTGGACACAAAATTTTGCTACAGACAATTACAAATTGATAAGGAAAATGTTATCGTACCCAGGTCACAACCCAATTGATAAACCTCGAGGCCACTGGTTTGAGCATCGACCTATATCTTGAAGTGCACAAACCCAATGTATAAATCATCAATTTGCAGATTCATCCCCTTTCAAGTCCTGATATTCATCATGCTCACATTTTACAATCCGATATTCCCTCTCACCAATTATAGCCTGTGTATCATTACATGGCTGCTCCTCAACTTCCATATGATGCCCAGTTTCGTGCGGCGATTCTAATTGTGATGAGCCTAGAGGTTTGTACAGATCGTAAGAGGGCCGCCCTCCTTAAGTCTGCTGAGTGGCACATGTCACTGGGCGATGACGGGAAATGACCCTCGGTATCTGAGCCACGTTGGCGTGGCTGCGAAGGATATGAAGTACTAGCTGGGCCTAATAAAAATCCAGGTTTTTGGCACCTGTAGGGAGATACCGGACTGGTTGGCAAGCTGAGAAGAACAAGTGTTTGTAGAAGTCTCATAGTATCTTGAGTCATCTGAATCTTCATAAAGTGGCGAGTATATTTCATCCCTGAAACAGATAAACAGAAAACTAAAACTGGGTGTTGTGTAACAACCACAACTGATAAGGCGGGAGACGGAACAGTAGTCACAATAGTGCAAAATCCATAGTAAGAAGACAATTACAAACTTCATATAATAAAATCAACCAGATTTCAATGTCCAAAAAAATCAAGCAGGTAATAACACAGAATCAATGAGGAATTTCTACTAGATATTTATATCCCAAACCTTCACTTAAACTTGTCCTTGCTTAATTAAAGAATCCAGGCACAATTCAAAATTATGGAACAGGAAGTGGACAAAAAAAAATTACAAATCAAAATGTTGTATGAGGAAAAAACACGTCCATTTTTAAGCTTTTACATTCTCAAAATTGCATCTATGGTTGTCAGATTAGGTAAATAATGGTTGAGAATATAATGGTGCAACGAGGATTGATAGATTGAATGTACTCATAAGAGCACATCTCTTAGATGTGTTTATCGGAGGATAACAATCACCTCCTACTGCCTAGATTGCCCCATATTAAAAAAAACTCAAAGGACCATAAACATAAAGAGAAAGCCTTTATCTCGAGAAGAGAGAGAGATGGAGGATGAAAAAATGACTTCTTAAGTTTGAAGGAAGTAAACAAGGCAATGAGTAAGTACATTAAAAGTGAAGATTATAAATGTGGTGGAATTCCTTCCATGACTTGGAGCATGTTTGGGTGGGCTTATTTCTAAAAAATAAGACTACTTTTGACTTATTTGAGGGTTATCTTGACAGTTGCCACCCAAACATGCTCTAAAGCAACTCTGCAAGGAAAAATGTTTACAATTTCATACTACCCAGTTATCATCATAAGACTGCACTAACTTGCATGAGTAGTAAGAATGAACAAAATATATGAACTTTGTTCCAGCCTACTGTCGTAAGCAACCAATATCCCCCTCAAGAAAAAAAAATGTCCATACGTTCCTTTATAAGAACAAAAATTCTCGACCAACCAAAGCACACAGTACGTGATCCCAAGGAGCACAATGTGGAGAAAGGTTTAAACAAACGAAAGTTCTAAATGCACTCATAAACCCTTCCAACATCCTTAAAACTCTTATCTTCATATTATATATATCAAAGCTTAAAATCTACAAGAATAACAAATAGCCCCAACTTTTTCATGTCACAAGTCTTTATATCTATATGCCTTGCCTGCCAATTTTTATAAAGCTTTTCATATAAGCAATCTAAAGTTACTCAATCAATACTAGAAACCCGATTTGGGAACTAAACATGATATTCCACCACCAGCATCATCTATGTATATTATGTGCATTCCCATGTGCACGTGCGGTGAAAATATGATGCAACCAGAAAAATCAAATTTCTGCTTAACCTTTTTCGTAAGCAATAAATTCCGTTATAGGATAGAGAACTTTCAGCAGAATCCATGAGATTTTCGGACAGGGAACCTCCAGCCGTTAGTCCATTCAAACTTGAAGCCATTATCTGCATCGTTTTCGCATAATAAAAATTAGAAACCAAAATGCACACACACAATAGAAAAACCAAAACAGGTACATATAAGATGCATTTCACCTCGAGATTTATACTGATCAAAAAGAGGAAATCAATTTCACACGATCAATATATTTCTGCTAATATACAACAATTACAAACAAAATTAAATTTTCTGCCTCTTCTACCGAGAATTTCACCTAAAAAATCAATGAAAGAAATTACCATCTTTATCAAATGTCTAAAACATGCACATCACACCCCCAGCTGCCTTAAATGTTAAAACAACTACACAAAAATCATATTAAAAATAAGAAAGAAAGAGATTAAAAGAAACTGTAATTCAAACAACTATAAATAGCATCATATACACGTGTGCGAGAGAGAAGCCTCGCTAAGATAACGCTTGTGGGAGTGAAGATTATCGAAATAGACGTCGTTTTCAGGATCTCTACTTCGCTTTCCACTTGGCGACGCCGGCGATGAAGAAGAAGAAGAAGAATTGTTCGCTTCAGAGTCCATTTCTTTAACAACGAATTAACAATAATAAGATATTTATTCACTCCTGTCACTTAAATAAATCTCACTCATCAATAAAAAAATTTTAAACTGTGTTACTAGAAGTGAATCTGTTCGCGGAAATTGGCAGTGTTTGCTGATAAAATAGTTTTTCCTTTGGGAAATTTTGCTTCATCGTTCTCACGGTGCACAATGACAAAGCAGGCCCAATAGAACTCAGCCTGGGTTGTATTATAACCTGTATTATAAAATGCGCAAGACTGGACATGAAAAGCTAGACGAGCCTAAAAAAAAAAAAAACTTATTTTAATATTATTTTTAATCATCCATCTAAAAATCATTTAATAGTTAAAATCATACCTACCAAACATCTAAAATTATAAAATACTATATTAAAAAAAAGGCACGCCTAAGCACTGAAAAAAGTGTGCATAGATCTGAAATGAGTCGTTTTGCCCACGCTTCATACCTAGACGACACAAACACTCTTTTTAGAACACTGATTATAACTAAACATCTCTTTAAAATGGGCTAAAAATGTAGATTTTGATCAAAGGGGTATTTACAGAAATGAGGAAATTTTACTTACACCCACTTATCAACTTCTCATTTCAACATCTAAGTACAAGTTTTTCTTTCAAAAATCAAGTGTACCCTATTCTATCATACCCATACACTCACCCACCCAATTCCACACCACAACTTACCAACCTGACCCTAATTCATTTTCCCAAACCCGATGATTCAAAACCCTTGAAAGCGACGTTCCGTTCTTATTCTTCAAGTCGACTAAAGACATCAACGTACACTGGTGGCAGTGAGAGTGATGACAAATGTGTGGTGACGAAAGGAGGTGTTACAACAGACTTTTGGGTGTCGACCATCGCCACTGCTTCTCATGCAACACTATTGCTGTGCATGGATGTTATGTGTGTGTTGTTGTGCGTGTAGTTGCGGTGGTGTGTGATCTCAGGTGGTGCATGGTGTGTGTGGTGATGGTTATTGATGGTGATGATGGTTGTTGGTGTGGTGGTGATGCTGTTGGTTTGATATGTATGTCTAGGTTAGGTGGTGTGGTCGTGGTGGTGCTGTTGCATTGTTGGTGATGTTGTTGGTTTGATATGTGTGTCTAGGAGTAGGTGGTGATAGTGGTGGTGCATCGTTGGTAAGGTGGCAGTGGTTGGTGGTGGTGGTGGGACATGGATCTGAGGCGACGACGAAATTTTGGGTAGTGTCAACGATTGTAGAGGGTTAGGGTGAAATAAGTGAGATGAATGATAGTTTGTGACTAATTAATTGTGTGATTGTAATCAATTAAATTGATAATTTATGACAAAAAAGTAGCGATCAATTAATTTGATAATTTATGATAAAGAGAAGAAGTTTTGACATATTTACTTAATTAATAAGTCACAAAAATATATCAGGAGGTCATAAATGTGATCACCTAATTTTTTTAAAAAAATCGCAAGCTTCTTATTTTTTAAAGTACATATTGAAACCTTTAAAGTTACGCATTTTTCCCTATAGAAATATCCTTATTTTTTTGAGTCATTTTGAAAAATCACAAGAAACATGGATTAAACGACAAATACACTAATTTCACTCAATAATAGGGCAGGACATGATCTAGTTCGGTTCAGTTCTGAAGAGAATCAAATCGAAATTTTCAGATATTTAATAAATGGAACAATCGGGTCCAAATATAATTATGAAGCCGTTTGGGTTCGGTTTGATTTAGTTCGATTCTATTCGATTCCGTACCATAATTAATTTTTAACAGATCTCTAATGGTCAACGATCAGGGGTCGTGATTGGAGGTCGCGGCTTCAATGGGCAGTTGGAGAGGGGGAGTCGGACTTGACAGTCGACGGCTTCGATTTAGGCATATAGATGTAGGTTTTCAATGTATCAAGTGATTTGGAGTCAGCGACTCAGTGGTTACCGAACGAAAGTGTGAAATTAGAAAGAGAAGGATAAAAACTTAAAAATACATAGATCTTGAGCTAAGAATGAAATTAATAATTGGACCAAAAAATTAAATCAAAAAATTGAATTTAGAAATTGGGTTGAGTTGTGCTAAATAGGCATGGACTTGACTTGAGAGTTAGAATATTAATCAATAAATAAATATGAAATTAATAATTGGACCAAAAATTGAATTTAGAAATTGAGTTAGATTAGGCTAGCTAGGCATTAATTTGCTAATTTGTTTAGAAAAAATTTAAAAAAATTATTTAAATTCAATTCTTATTTGGATCTTCGGTTCTGGGTCTAGAACCGAGAATCAAACCAAACTCGTCAGTTCTCGATTCAGATATCCGTTTGGATATTTAACTTATGAATAACTGCTTGGTTTGATTCAGTTCGATTCAGGTCCGATTCAGTTCGAGAATTTTGTTCAACCTTACTCAATAGTATTTAAGGTGCTAATTGGAGAAGCCGATCAACAGCTCAAGTTTCACTCTTCCATGCTTCAAATCGTTGGAGAGAAATCACAAAAAATGCAAAGAACATTTTTCACTAGTTTTTTGGATTTAATTTTACTCGTAAAAGTAAATTTCTCAAATAAATTCCCAATTATGTTCAATTTCTTTAATTTCATATCGGAGAAGAAGAAAATATGCTGTGTATTATTAGATTCTTTGGGTTTTTCTCCGCAGCAATGGTGATGGTACTCTCTCCTTCTTTACAATCCTTTCCTCCAATTGATTCCTCCCTCAATTTTTCCTTTCGTAAAGCTTCCGCATTTCACCATACCGATCCATGTCGTTCCTTAATATTTGGAGAATTAGGTATTTGCAATCCCTCTCTTGTACATGTTGCGATTACACTCAACATTGAATACTTACGGGGTTCAATCGCTGCGGTACATTGGATTCTATAGCATTCATAGTGTCCAAAAAGTCTTGGCAGAGCTTTTGCCAATCTAATCTTCCAGCAATTCATGCACAAGCTGTGGTCAAAATGTTTCCTCTTAGTTGGAAAATGGAACCATTTCTTGAATTGACTTTGCGTCCCCCTTCTGATCTTCTCTCTACAATTCCTTTGGGTTTGTAGTAGCATTAATTGCAATATTGAAGTTGGAAGTAGCATTTATTTAGCTTTGTCTCTGAAGTCGATAAGTTATGATTCCTTAATGCAGATGATATGTTTTACATGATTTGTACGTGAGGGAAATAATTTACCATTTGGTATGATCACTTCTCTTTAATTTTGTCATTCGCAAGCCCGTGCTAGTTTAGGTTCTTTGACCCTCAATTCACAAACCGTAACAATAATATATCCTCGACTTTGAATCCCAAGTTACAAAGTTTTTCCCTACTTTGGGGCTAA
The DNA here is from genome assembly GCA_903798385.1 of Fraxinus cuspidata. Classification (NCBI taxonomy): domain Eukaryota; kingdom Viridiplantae; phylum Streptophyta; class Magnoliopsida; order Lamiales; family Oleaceae; genus Fraxinus; species Fraxinus cuspidata. The sequence goes on along the minus strand of CAIGRP010022118.1, from coordinate 5,432 downwards.
AAACTATCTTTTTCACAAAAATTAAAAGTTTGAGACGAATAAAATGATGGAAAAATTTTAAATTTTGTTAGACATAATGATTGAAGGTTTGAATTGGATTGAGTTAAATATAGGAAAAATCAACTTTATCAAGTCAAGTGATGCATGCAAGATACTTGTAAAAATGTAAATACAAATATATCTGTCATTTTTTTGTTTTAAAAAATCATTGTCTATCTTATTTGAATTCTTTTGGATCAATTAAAGAGATGCGTAGATTTGTATTTGTGAAAATTTAAATTTAAATATGTATTCAAATATTACTTTAAACTAAAAGTGAGATAATGTAATACTTTATTTGACATTTGCAAATGAATTAATGTGTTGGAATTTAAAGGTGGCATACTTTGTCATTTTTTAGAAAAAGATGTCTCACAGATTTAGAGTATTTCATTTTTTACAGATATTGATAAAATTAATATCTTCATATGTTAAGGAGGCAAATGAGAACAATATAATGAATACAACAATAACTAAATGACTAGAATTGTTATCCTAATAGAATGCACATACAACATGTCAAAATGTAAATGTCATCTTTTGTCAAAAAAGTCATGTCACTTTTTAAGCTAAATTTCCACATAATTAAAAAAAGAGATTGTGTCTTTGTCATTGATATGTAATTCCATCAATAAAATAATTAGTCTATCCTTACATTTGCATATAGGTTAAATTTGACAATAATTTTATGAAGTTCAAAGTGTAAACAAGTGATGTCACTTTGTTTGAAGGAGGTAAGGTATATCACTTTTAATAAATATTATGATATAAAAAGTGAATTATGCTCTGGGTATAGGGGCTCGGGCCTTATGCACATGAGCTCGACTTGTGCTCGTCAGGAGCCGAACTCGGCTCGGCCCGTGAGCTCGTGGATCGAGCTGAGCTTCGCCTCGCGAGCTTTTCAAAAAATATTTTTTTTAAAGATAAACCCTTTAAAAAAATACCCTCCGCATTGGACGAGCCCGGAAACTCGGCTCGTGGGCGAGCCGAGCGCCTAGCGAGCCAGCATGCTCGACTCGGGCTCATCTGAGAGCCGCTTTTTTACAAGCTGACGAGTCACTCGGGTCGATTGCCACCTCCATTTGGGTACAAGAAGTTTTCACAAATAACCCACAGGATTTTAAAAAATGATGACTCGGCAATTCTTTAAGTAAGGCAAATGAAAAACAAATTAATTTATTCAACTCCAATCTTCTCCCAATTCAAGTTAGGCCACAACCGTGAGTGGCCCTAAGCTCCTACCCCAAGCACTCACCATCACCACCGACTGACGTCTACAGCACTCATCTTCACCAGAGGCCGACTCCAATGAAGAGCATACATCGCAAGCATCTCTCTCCCATTGTTTTGCCTGAATTTGAAACCATTGGAAAAATCTCCCACACACAAAATAAGGTCCTCCTTTCACAGCCCTGGTTTCATGGGGTGCATTTTTTCTTGACACCAAAGGGACACCGTGCGACAGTAGTCTACTCCGCTAGACTACCTTCCACCTTCTCTCGATCGTTTTGGGACGAAAGAAAATTTGATTACAATTTGTGGAAAGCTTGCACTATAAAATTGAAATGCATTGGAAATAACTTGATCATTGATTGCTTGAAAGCTAGAAATTACAATTGATGAAAACAATAAATTACAATGACTAGTGCAGGAGGCGAACACTAGAAAGCTTGAAAGATGTTTGAAAGACTAATACCCCCTATAATAGAGTTCTGAACAAAAACCTAAGTGACGGCAGTAGACATCAAAATGCCGAGGAATCATACTAAAATTTTCTAATTACCAACTATTTTACAAATGAATTAAATGCGAACACTAGAAAGCTGGAAAGATGTTTCAAAGACCAATACCCCATATAATAGCATTCGGAACAAAAACCTAAGTGATAGGAGTAAACGTTAATATGAAGAAGAATCATACTAATTTCCAATATCACGTCTATTTTACAATTGAATTAAAATATTTATAATGTGCGAGTCAAGGGGTTTAAGTAAAACTGCGGTTCTTGACACCGGTGCCGCACTAACCTTTATCCTCGGTGCCGCACTCACATCCCTTCACAATCACAGTGGCCTCCATCCCTGACGAACTCCTGTAAGTTTTTGTTCAATTACTTTTCTATGTGAATTTTGAGATTGGACAATAGGTTAGCCTAGCAAAAATTAATTGGAATTTCTTTCACTGGTTTTTTTACATGGATTATGAGGTTGGATAATGGGTGACATGTATTTTGAGGTTGGATAATGGTTTTTAACTTGTGAACGCGAGGTTGGATTATGAGGTTGCACTGGTGATTGGACAGTTATTTTGTGTTTTTTACATGTGAACGTGAGGTTGGATTACATTCTTAATGAGAACTAAGCACTTTCTTACCACATTCGCTCCTATGCACTTACTCATATGTTGTAATCGCCTATTTAATTTGACACTACAAAAATGGATGATGTGGGAGTAGGATCTTGTAATTCAATTGCATTAATGTGGGTTTATTTGTCTGTTAAGCAATTATCGACTAGAATGAGAGGAAGAAATTCTGGAGTTTGTCATAGTTGCAGAAGCAACACTCGCTACTTTAGACAATGCCAAACAAACTGAGGATGCCCTTGGTGTAAACACAGATTTAGACTATGTTTCAAGGTCGAACGGGATACTGGAAACAAATGGCAATCGTTCTTTACGTGTATTAATGATTGTGGATATTTCGAGTGGGTGAAAAAAGAAGATTAAAGGGGATCGAGTACCGTTACCGAAGTTGTAAATCATGAGCCCAACGAGGAAGGTGAAGACTTGCCAATAATGTTTGACAGGCTAGTCAAATTATTGAGAAACGAAACGTCAACATATCATTGCACTTGACATTCCGCAAGGGAAAAGAAATTGTAAAAATGTGATGGGAAAGGAAAGGGGCCAGCTTGAAAGGGTGACTTCTGTTACATTCGTAGTAGAAAGACTGCTATGATGTCAATTTGTATTAGCTATAATGTTTCGTTGTAATGTACTAACCATTTGAACTTAGGCTTGTTATTATGGTTTATCTTGTAGTAGTATTTGCAACATGTTTGTTTTTGTGGTTTATCTTGTTTTAGGTTTGTTACTTTTATTGATAAGATTGAATGAGTGTTTGCATGTTAATTATTCTATTAAGAACATATATTCCTGTGATAGTATTGAAACACCCAGATTCATTCCCTTTTACAGTTTTATTCAATTAAAAATCATATAACATAGATCACATTGATATGAATGAATTCTTTAACATCTTACTACATTAATGACACTGCTTAACAAACTTCAGTAGTAACTCTATATACCACATCCGAAACATATATTAGTAGATACAAGAAATTTAATACTCCAACACAAAACTTTAATGGATCAAGAATCTAATACTCCAACACAAATTTTGAAACTAAAAGTTCCAAAATAATGTTAAACACCAAGCAACCTCCTGTTACATGTTCAATAATGTCATCAGCGAAAATCACAAGACGGTGACAGGGCTTCTCTATAGGATTTTTGGGGGAAAATACTGAATAAAATTAGAAAGAATTGGTTTTGTTAGGTCATACTCGGTTTTATTTTCATTTACTCTTTCTTTTTTCCTTTTTCTCTCAGCCCACGTCATTTGTTTTGAATTCCTGTACCTATAGCTGCATTGTAAAAAGTGACATATGATGTCCCTTTAAATCCAGTATTTTTGTAGTACGATCAACTCTCAATCATATAAAAAAGGGAAATGAAAGATTATAAAACGAAAAATGATATAAATAAAAAAAATGATAAAAATTCAAAAAGTCAAAACAACAATTTTTTTTTTGGACTTTCGAGGTTTTGGACGTAATTAATACAAGAATTTGTAGTTCAATCAATTTTAAGGGTATTAATTTAATACTTTATTTTTTGAGGGCGGTAGTCGGTAGACCCAATATCCCCTTGATTGATCAAATCTAGGCTTAAAAATTATTAATTATTTTTTAAATTGAAACTATGTTTTTTTTTAAAAAAAAAATTAATTTCTGAAAATTACTCTCCCTTAAGTAATTCGAAGTGTTGTTAAAATCAAAGACAAAAATGTTGATCACCTCAAGCAATGTCAACCAAGTTATATGTTCAAATCGTTTTCTATTTTTGATTTTTCAAAATAGTGAAAATGAGTTTTCTTTCTCATTTTCAAAAACGCGTTTTTGATAATAAGTTAAAAATTTACAAAGAAAACCCAAAACAATGGGTATTTTCTGTTATAATCAAGTGAAAATTTTCAAAACGCATTTTTGGTGTTTTCAAAATCATTTTTTAAAATGTCAAAAAGAACACATTTTCAACAATCTCAAAATGGACACTTAAAACTCAAAATACAAAATTGAAATACAAAGATAACAGTTGTTTTGTGAACACTACACTTCTAAACTCAACAAAACGTGCTCTAAACTTCCTTTTTCCTCATTAGTTCACACAGAAGGTCAAAGACGTGCAGGATTTTGTGAGTAGAAATTGGAAAATATGCGCAATCATGAAGGGCTTGTTCTCTTTATCATTTTCAAGCTGTTTTCTATTTTCGATTTGTATTAATTTAATACTTTATTTTTTGAGGGCGGTAGTCGGTAGACCCAATATCCCCTTGATTGATCAAATCTAGGCTTAAAAATTATTAATTATTTTTTAAATTGAAACTATGTTTTTTTTTTGAAAAAAAATTATTTCTGAAAATTACTCTCCCTTAAGTAATTTGCGTATTCAAAATCAATAATCTCATTATGATTTGTATATTTTGTGACACAAAAATGATATAAATTTTATGAATTATACTATTTGTACATTTCTCGGTGACATTCTTGTTGGCATTGTGTGTTTTCAACATTTGTGATACTCATTATTTGAAGTGTTGTTAAAATCAAAGACAAAAATGTTAATCACCTCAAGCAATGTCAACCAAGTTATATGTTCAAATCGTTTTCTATTTTTGATTTTTCAAAATAGTGAAAATGGGTTTTCTTTCTCATTTTCGAAAACGCGTTTTTTAAAATAATTTAAAAATTTATAAAGAAAACCCAAAACAATGGGTACTTTCTGTTATAATCAAGTGAAAATTTTCAAAACGCATTTTGGGTGTTTTCAAAATCATTTTTCAAAATGTCAAAAAGAACACATTTTCAACAATCTCAAAATGAACACTTAAAACTCAAAATACAAAATTGAAATACAAAGATAACAGCTGTTTTGTGAACACTACACTTCTAAACTCAACAAAACGTGCTCTAAACTTCCTTTTTCCTCATTAGTTCAAACAGAAGGTCAAAGACGTGCAGGATTTTGTGAGTAGAAATTGGAAAATATGCGCAATCATGAAGGGCTTGTTCTCTTTATCATTTTCAAGCTGTTTTCTATTTTCGATT
>CAIGRP010022117.1:0-11992 GCA_903798385.1 Fraxinus cuspidata | reverse complement strand
GGGGGGGGGGGTGAATTGGTTTTAAAATGTTTTCAAAAAATTAATCTAAAATCAAGCACGTAATACCTAGATAGATTAATTCAAATAATAAGCACAAATATGAAAGCAATAAGTAAAGAGAGATAGATAATGCAAACGATATAATCATGAAGTTTTGATCCAATGCAATGATCTACGTCTTCCGTCACCAAGCTCTCCAGCACGAGCAAGACCAATTTCACTATGTTGATTGACTTGTGGTGCAATCCAACCCTTTACAATATTTTCGGTGACTTGCAACTAAGGAGCACAAATTCTTATACAATGTTGAACTTTATGAGACCTCAACACGACCTACAAGTTTTAAAGAAAGTTTTACAAATGAAACTTCTCTCTTAATAAATGATATGATCACAACTAAGTACCAAAAGAGAAATAGTCTAACACTTTAATAGATAGCAATGAATGAATCTCAAGCGTTAGGTATGAAAAAATTTAATGTGTAGAATGATTTTCAAAAGTTAACTTGGTCAAAAGTTTTTTAAAGCTAAAATGGTTTGATAATAATTAATGAGATGAGAAATCAATATAACTTTGCTAAAAAATAGTTCACTTGAATACTCTTGAATGTTGTATTGAATGGTAAGTGAGTTTGTATTTATAGCAGTTGAAAAATATCAAAAACTCTGTCGAATCGGATAATCATCTAGACATCCAGTACTATTCCGGATGATTGATTTAGTCGTTTCTTGTTAGAAGTCATAACAGTCGATTGAACTGGACGTCCGGATAGACCGAACTTTTTTGGCTCCCCTCGTTTCATTGTATGAAAAAATGTAGGCTTATAAATGACGATTTTACTTGATTTTTCCAGGTAAGTGATGCTAATAGGTTTGAAAATTAAATTGAAATTTTTACCTTTGAAAAATAAATTTTATGCAAACTTTTTCACGAAATAGATTTTTCTTGTGCATAAAAATTCGTTATTTGAGCTTCTAATGAGTCATTTCTAAGAATTAAAATATTTACCTTTACAAATGAGCTCAAACATCTAGTTGTAATATCTTTCATTGATTTGGCCTGAGTGCTCGATTTGTCTCCGATTGTAAATGCTCGAATCCATCTTGAATTTTCTTGACTGTCAATTGCAAGTCCTTTGATAGCAATTGTTTTGTCTCCAATTTGATCAACATGTAACAATGAAGACTTGAATACAAATGTTAGAGATAAAACTACTTTGTTTGTTATAATTAAAATATAAGATCAACCATAGGTCAACAATTTCCCCATATTTAATTATGACAAACAAAAGATCATTTGCAATAAGAAAAATGCTCTATCTTTTATAGATCAAGTATTTATATGATATTGTTCCCCATTTCTTATATAGGCGAAGCATGCATATCATCGTATATATGTTTTCCCCTTTTGGCATAAGCAAAAATAATACGAAATAGGGAATTCACGTATTGAAAACAACCATAGGTATAAATGATAGCATTAAATATCCAAATGAAAATTCATAATATCCAAAAACATTTAAGAAATATCCAACATTGAACAAAGAACATAGGATAAATCCAAAGCATAAGGAATTATTCATTGTAAGGCAAATAAAACAATATCCATCGAAATCTATGACTACGGTTCCATAGGAGGGAAGTGGGCATAAAAATTAGCGTAGAAGGCATTATGCTGAGCCTGCATCGCCGTCTTCTATACTTGAATGGCTTCCTATTGAGCTAGTATGGTGACCTATTGAGCCTGTATCTGATGGAGTATCCCATCAGCCCATCAACCGAGGATATGATGGAGACAATGTGGTCGTTCAGCATGTTGTATTGATACTCGGTAAACGTGAAGCCACACCCAAAGATCGAGAAATACTGGAGCCCGAAATGTTGGGAAGAAGAATAGGAACAATCGCAAACCACCAACTACTCAACCTTTATCAACAAACCAAGCATCAAACGCCAAATACCCAATACTTCATTCATCGAGAAAGAAAAAACAAACCACCAAAGTATCTAATGAAAAAATGCACATAGTTTCTCAACTCCAATACTCACAACAACAACACAATTTCAACCCAAACCTCCCAATCAACACACCACAAACTCAAAAAAAATCTAAAGCCTATACCCATAACTTGAAGGAAATCATGCAACATCTTCACAACTCCAACACCTAACTCAACAACTCAAACCACCAACTAACCCTATCCACCAAATGACATTGAAAACGAATGAGAGGCAAAGACAGTGAAGAACAAGTAGAAAAACTGCGAAAAATCGCCCAAAAATCCAATTTTTGTAGAAACCAAAGCATGTAAACAAATGCCAAAAATTGAAGCTAGAATGGTCAAAAATAAAAAATAAAAACCCAAGAAAATTGCAAAAACGAGAAGAAATTGAGGGTTTTAGAGATTTACCTTTCAAAGTTGATGATTCAATGAAATAGTACCACAATTGAATGATTTGGAGTGTTTAAAGTGTGGACAAACCACAAATTTGATGTGAGTTGGAGAATTTTGGAAGAATTTGGAGGAAAAAATGGGTAAAAATGCATAAAAACCCTGAAAAATAATGTTAAAATTCAAAAACTCGTGCTGTCACTCGAGCGAGGGTCGAGCAATAAGCGAGCGAGGAAGCTTCTGCTTCTATCGCTCGAGCGTAGCTCAGCGATAAGCCAGCAACAAACAAATTGACAAAAATAACACTGAATTTTTGAAAAATAAGAAAAATAGAATTTTTTTATTAAGGTAAGCCCTTGACAACCAATGAACAAAAAAAAAAAAAATGCATGTGCTCACAAGGGAAGCATTATCTATAAAACTTTCCCATGTACTCGATCAAGTTTAAAACGAAGTAAAGTGTATAAGAGACTCACACGTGTAAAGTGCCACTATGTTCTCGTGAAAATAACTCCAAACCTTAAATTTGTGACAAATAATATACGAATATCACTGTTAAATAAGGATTTTCCTCACTCATGAAAGTCAAACACATACGATTTTTAGGACCTAAAAACGAGCTCAATTGCATAAATATTTTTCTTTCTCCCCCTAAAGTCAAGCATATAATTTTTTATGTCGCTTTTCCCAAATATTGCATCTTATGTGCAGACTCTTGTTCATTAAGCGACTAAATTGACCATGTAACAAGTTTTAGGTCGGTTAACCTAAGTCAGTTAACTATAGGCACGAGGTTATGAGAAACGTTGAGTTCATAAGTTTGAAGGGATCCTACGAGTTCTTATATCTTAACTGTACCTAAGTCCTTGCTTTCTTCAATGGTTGTGACTTTAGGTCTAAACCTTTTAGGTAGGGATCTAAGGACTTATCTAATGATCATTGACTCGGGAATCTTCTCATCTAGGTTAAAACTAGGATTCCTTATGTAATTTAGTTTCACATAGAATTTATCGAACGATTCATCATTCTTCATTCTAATTTCTTCAAACGTAGAGGTTAACATCTGCAGTTTAGAATTTTTAACCAATTTAGTTCCCTTGTGTGTGATTTCTAAGATGTCCTAAAGTTCTTTAGCAGTCTCACACATCGAAACTCTCCTAAACTCTTCAGCAGACACAACCATGAATAGGGCATGGATGCCCTTACTGTTCCAGTTACACACAGCTATGTCATCTTTTGTCCATAATATAATATTAGTGGGTGTAACTACACCAGTAACAGTATTTGAAGGTGGAGTCCACCCAGTTTGAAAGCTAATCCAAATACGTTCATCCAAAGCTTTAAAGAAGGCTCTTATTCGAACTTTCCAATAAGCATAGTTGCTTGAAAAATGGAGGCATAGACAATGACTGACTTATCTAGAATTTATTAAGGGTCATAATCGAATTAAGGCTCTGATACTAATTTAAAATATGTAGTTCGACCCTAACAACACCTAGATGGGGGTGAATAGGTGATTATGCGAAATTAAAATTACTAAAAAATTAAATAGCAACAAATCACTATTAATCACTATCTAAATGATTAATCATGCAATTCAATTATTCCTATGATGAAATACCGTAGTTGAGTAAGCAATAAACAAACATAAGAATTGATCACCAAAAAACCCAACTGGGTAAAAACTCCGGACAATTTGCTAGTCAACAATCCACTATAAACGATTTATAACTTACAGCCTACTAGACTAGATGACGACATGTACTATCTGATCTCCTGACTGTAATCTTAGCAGCTCTCCTAGATTTTGTGTTCTTACACCAACGCGCAGCTGTAGTTTTCAAAGCTCTCCTAGATTGTGCTCTCCTGCAGCAACTCCTAACTTTGTAAAATAGTCTATCTCCTTAGATGCATGAAGAACATCGCGTTCTTCAATGACTAGAACTCTAGTCACCTTCTCTTGATCTTTAGAAACTCTAAAAGATATGAAGGTAGCAGCAGTTTGGTATTTGGATTTTGGATATGATTTCTTCTCACCGCCAAGAACAATTCACATGACTAATGAAGGTTGAAATCTCAAGAGGATGAAAAGAATATGAAAATCTAAGTGTTTGCTCAATGATTAACCTTCTAAAAATAGTTCTATGGCCTTTGGTATTTATAGGTTAGGTTAAAAGATGAATGGGCCGGACAAAAAGCCTTAGAAAAATGAATTAAAAACTTTTGGATAGCTCTGTTGTTATCGAAGTCAAGGCGACAGACTAGCGACAGTGTTACTGTTTTTGACGCTCGACCAAAGTTTTGGTGACAGTCTAACGAAATTGACGCGTTATTTTTCCTTCTTTTTCATTTTCAAATACTAGATCTAATATAACCCAATTTTCTACTATTTGTACATTACTCCTTGACTTTTTACAACATATCAAATTAAGTCCTTTTTGTTCACAGATTTACCAATTACATTAAATACATAACAGATGATACAAGTGCAAGACTAGAAAATGACACGTTTCGCTAGTGATCTTACGATCGATGGTACAACCGGCTTAATCAACATCCGAATAGCTAAGAATCAATGTAAGTGCCCTTGGGATACCAAAGCCCTATAGTTCTAGTTCCACTAAGATATCTAAAGATTCATTTTACGGCTTTAAGATGTGATTCTTTAGGATTCGATTGAAATCTAGCACATAGGCACATACTAAACATAATATCGGGTCTACTTGCAGTTAAGTAAAGAAGAAATATGATCATATCTCGACATTTTGTTATGTCAATAGAAGTACCTTGGTCATCCTTGTCCAATTTTATGGATGTGCTCATAGGAGTGTTCATTGGTTTCTAGTCATCCATGTCCAAGCTCTTGAGCATGTCCAATATATAATTTGACGGGTGAAAATTTCATCACAAGTTTGCTTAATTTGGAGACTGGGGAAAAATTTAAGCTCTCCCATCATACTTATTTAAAATTCCATGCTCATGCATTTAGAAAACTTATCACAAAGGTATGTGTTAGTTACACCAAATATGATATCATTAACATAAATTTGAACAATGATCATACCGTTCCTTTGAGTTTTGACCAAAAAAAAAAAGTAGTATCTACTTTTCCAATTGAAAATAATTTGAAATTAGAAGTTTTCTCAATCGTTCTTATCAAGCCCTAGAAGCTAGTTTTAGACCGTAAAGAGCTTTTCGAAGTTTAAAAATATTCTCAGGATGTTTGTGATCTTTAAAATCGGGTGGTTGTTCAACAAACACTTCTTCTTGAATAAAATCGTTAAAAATTCACTTTTTACATCCACTTGATAAAGAGTAAATCTTTTATGACAAGAAAATGCAAGAAGCATGCGAATGGATTCTAATCCAGTCACCAGTGCAAATGTTTCTTCAAAATTGATGTATTCTTCTTGATTGTAACCTTTGACTACTAATCCAGCCTTAGTATGCACAATTATTCCATTTTCATCACGTTTATTTCTAAAGACCTATTTAGTGCCAATGACGGTGTGATCATTTGGTCTAGCGACTAAATCTTAAACATGGTTTCGTTCAAATTGATTTAGTTCTTGTATAGCTAGAATCCAAAATTCATCAAACTCGGCCTTTTTTGAAGTTTTTCAGTTCAATTTGTGAAATGGAAGCACAACTACTTAAATGATTTTTAGTAGAGGCTCTAGTGGTAATATATTTGGAAGGATCACCAATGATTCTTTAGGAAGAAAAAGAAAGAACATCCATTCTTTTGGTAGAGATGAATCATTTTGGACTTCGGTTGGCTATTCTTCACTTTGTTGAACATTTTCTCCCTCTTTATGTTCATCTCGTGAATCTTCCTTGTTTTGATATTCAATAATTATTTGTTCGAATGGAGTTTCCAACTCTACATCACTATCAATACCTTTCTCACGATTAAGAGAGTTAGTTTCATCGAAAGTGACATGCATGGATTCATTAACGACTAAAGTTCTTTTGTTGAAGACTTTATAAGCTTTACTAGTCGATGAATATCCTATAAAAATTCCAATGTCGGATTTTGAATCAAATTTTTCCAAGTTTTCTTTTGTGTTCAAGACAAAGTATTTGCACCAACAGACTTCGAAATAACTGATATTGAAAATTCTATTTTTCCAAAGTTCATATGGGGTTTTGGTTTTCTTTCGACTAATTAAAACTCTTGGTCCAAAACTATTTTGGCATGCTATTTTCATTTAGCATGGTCCTAGCCATTTCTTGTAATGTGCGATTCTTCTTTTCTACTACAACATTTTGTTGAGGAGTTCTAGGAGTCGAGAAGTTACATTCATATCCATTTTTATTGCAAAACTCATCAAATGCGAGATTATCAAATTCTCCACCATGATCACTTCTAATGGGTGAAATGGAGTATCATATTTCATTTTAAACCTTTTTGCAAAAATGTTTGAAGGTTTTTAAAACTTCATCTTTAATATTTAAGAAAAAACCCAAGTAAATCTAGAGAAATCAACAACAATGATGAAAACATAGTATTTTCCACCTAAACTAGAGGTTCTCGATGATCCAAAAAGTAATTGAAGTGGTATGTAGTTAATGAGTGTAATTTGGGTTTAAATGATCTTTTTACTTGTTTACCAAATTGACATGCATCACAAATTATGTATTTTTCGAACTTTAAATTTGGTAAACCTTTGACAAAAAAATTTTTGGAGATTTTTGAAAGAAGTTTCGTGCTAACATTACCAATCTCCTATGCCATAACCAAGTATCTTCTTTCAAGCTCGCTAAACATTTTTCATCATTTTCAAAATCGATATTTATTATATAAACATCTTTGCTTTGGCTTCCTATAAACAATACATCTTTAGATGTACCATCCTTGATGAGACATTCAGAAGAATCGAATTTTATATGATAGCTTTTATCACATAATTGACTAATACTAAGTAAATTATATTTGATATTATCTACCAACAATACACTTTCAATGGAAGAGCGAGATGATTACCAATGTTTCCAATTCCAATGATTTTTCCCTTTGATTGTCTTTAAATGTGACATGACCTCCATCCTTCTTTTTGAAATTCGATAATAAAGTTCTTCCTTTTTGTTAGACAATTGCAGGCAATATGTCCATCCTTATTGCAAAAGCTACAAGTAGTTTTTTAGGGAATTGTATTTGAGGCTTTGACAAATATATTTTTGAGATATTTTTGTTTCGAAATTAGTTTATATCCAATGCCCCATTTATAAAAAAACACAGTTTTGATCACCGAGTATTAAATCAAAATTCTTCTTCATTTGAGTGAATTTATAAATAATTTTAATTAAGTTTTCAACATTTTCTTTCAAAGAACAATTTTCTTTATACAATAAATACTAATCAACATTTTCCTTTTTAGTTTCTGAAATTTTCCCCATTTCACTTTTTAATAATTTATGTTTCTTCTTAAGAATAGAACGACTAAGAGCGAGTTTTTCAAATTCTTCCAAAATTTCATCATAGGAAGAAGATAAATTATCATATGAAAATTTTTCAATAAAATTTACCTCATCGTCGATTTACATAAAGCACATGTTGGCGATCTCTTCTTAACTTTCATTTTTGTCGCGATCGTCATCGTCGCTTTCATCCCATGTTGCTTGGAGTGTCTTTTTCTTGAAATTTTTCTTTTTGTTTGGACACTCGGTTCTCTTGTGACCGGGTTTGTCGCAATTATAACAGATAATTTTTTTGCTTCTTTCTTCTTTCTTCCCTCTTTTCCTCTTTCTTTTGAAATTTCGGATTGTTTCATAAACCTCTCCATTTTTTGACAAGAAGCACAAGGTCATCAAGCTCTTCATCACTCATGTGTTCACTTGTAGTTCCCTTTTCAATTGTCGATTTGAGAGCAATTTGATGCCTCGGAGGCTCTTTTGATTCTTCTTCGATTTTCCTTGTCTTCTTCTTGGTTTCAACATTGTTGAGCTCGCATGTCATCAAGATTCCGTAGAGTTCCTCTGAAGGATAAGAGTTGATATTTTTGGTGTTCTCTTTCAACATTTTTAATAAGCTTCAATCTTCCGATAGTGACCTAAGCATTTTACTTACAAGCTCACCGTTAGTAAATTTACGAACAAAACCCTTGAGGCTATTAAAAGCGAGTAATCATGTCAAGAATAAGTTTATCTTGTTTCATAAAAAAAAATTCAAATTCTTTAACTAAGAGATTAATCGTAGTTTCTTTTACTTTACTAGTACCAACATGAGTGACTTAAAGCATGCCATATATTATATGCGGAGTCACATGTGCTAATACGATTAAAATCATTTATATCTAAGGCACAAGAAAGTAAGTTTTTGGCTCTAACATTCAAGGAAAATTTTCTTTTATCATCTTCATCATATTCCTCTCTAAGTTTTGGAATAGACTGGTCAGGTTTTCCATCAATTTTAATAATCTTGGTAGGTACATAAGGACCATATTCAATGACTTCTCAAATATTATAATCTATTGATTGAATGTAAATCATCATTCTAGCTTTACAATAATTATAATGTGTGCCATCAAAGAAGGGAGGTCAATTAGTGGAATGTCCCTCGAGATTTTGAAGATTGTTAGGGTTAGCCGTCGCTTGAGATTGTAGAATCTTAATTTAAAAATGAGCACCTTATCTTGATACCAATTGATAGCCTAATAAAAGCTAATCAATAGGGGGGTGAATTGGTTTTAAAATTTTTTTTCGAAAAGTTAATATAAAATCAAGCATGTAATACCAAGATAGATTAATTCAAATACTAAGCACGAATATAAAAGCAATAATTAAAGAGAGATAGAGGATGCAAACGATATAATTATTCGATCCAAAACAATGATCTACATCCTCAATTACCAAACTCTCCAACATGAGTAAGGCCAATTTCACTATATTGATTGACTTGTGGTTCAATCCAACCATTTACAATGCTTCCAGTGACTTACAAATAAGTAGCACGGATCCTTATACAAAGTTGAGTTTTACGGAGCCTCAACATGACCCACAAGTTTTAAAGAAAATTGGTTTTAAAAATGAAACTTCTCTCTTAATAAATGATATGATCACAATTAAGTACCAAGAGAGAAATAGGCTAACACTTTAATAGATAACAATGAATGAATCTCAAGCGATAGGTATGAAAAACTTTAATGTGTAGAATGATTTTCAAAAGTTAAATTGATGAACAGTTTTTGAAAGCTAAAATGATTTGATAATAATAAATGAGATGAGAAATCAATATAACTTTGCTAAAAAATAACTCACTTGAATACTCTTGAAGGTTGTATTGAATGGTAAGTGAGTTGGTATTTATAGCAGTTGAAAAAGTCAAAAACTCTATCAAAACGGAGGTCTGGTACTGTTCCGGACGATTGATATAGTCGTTGCTCGTCAAAATTCAGAACGATCAAACAATCGACCTTTGCGGATGAATCGAACCCGGATGGACCGAAATTTTGTGGCTCCTCTTGTTTGATTGTTTGAAATGATGTAGGCTTATAAATGACGTTGTACTTGATTTTTCAAGGTAAGTGATTCTAGTATGTTTGAAAATTAAATTGAAATTCTTACATATGAAAAATAAATTTTGTGCAAACTTTTTACGAAATAGATTTTCTTCGTGCATAAAAATTCGTTACTTGAGCTTCTAATAAATCAGTGCTAAGGATTAAAGTATTTTACCTTTACAAATGAGCTCAAACATCTAGTTCTAATATCTTCGATTGATTTGGCACGGGTGCTTGATTTTCAATTTGCGCGAGTGCTTGATTTGTCTCCTAATATGAATGCTCGAATCCATCTTGAATTTTCTTGATCGTTGACTGCAAGTCCTTTTATAACAATTGTTTTGTCTCCAATTTGATCAACATGTAATAATGAAGACTCGAATACAAATATTAGAGATAAAATTACTTTGTTTGTTATCAAAATATAAGATCAACCATATGTCAACAATTTTTCCCTTTTTTATTATGACAAACAAAAGATGATTTGCAATAAGAAAAATGTTCAGACCAAGCATTCATATGATATCATTATCCCTTTCTTATATAGGCCAAGCATGCATATTATCGTATATATATTTTCCTCTTTTTGGTATATTTCATGATTTTTCCCCCTTGCAGAATCTATTGGTTACATCTACATAGACCGTCTCAAGTGATACATTCCACCAGCAACCATACAAAATTCTAATGGAGCTATAAAAAGCCCGAGAATCCCCAGCTTCAGTCCAATTCAGTGGAAAATGAGGTTGAGCCTGGTGTAGGGGATGGGGATGAAATAATGGCTAAGGTAGAGGAAACTGATTTTGACGAAGGTATGACCATAGACATGGAAACTACTGAAGAAATAGCCAGATCATCATAAGAAAATTCAACATCGGCATTTGACACGGCTTTGTATTAAGAGTTTTTACAGTGTCGTTGTATCAATTTCCATGGAAGTTAGTAAATGGTCTTTTAGCAAGGGCATGAAAGCTGGAGGCTGAATATTGCATAAAAGGCAATATATGCTCTGCCCCTTTGTATTACGATCATTTGGAAACATGCATAACATACGAATAACGTATAATCATGTGATGATACTTGATGCATATTTAACAACTTATGCCTGGAAGATAAGAATGGTTTGGTATGTTTTTGCACTTGATTATCAAGTTTGGCATGGTCGTATTTTATAATTACTAATGAGATGCACCTGCCGTAGTGTATCTTGATATGTAATAACGAAGATAGAAAAAAAAATAAAAAAAAAATAATAATAATATTTGGGTTAAGCATTAGTTACATCAAACTTAAGCATATGTTGCAAAATTTTTCGAGACAACAAGATTGCAAAAATGATGTATTTAGAACCGTAAATTTTATTTCAGTTAAAGGAGAACTTCCTCGAGTAAAATCAAAAGTTCTATACATCTCTTAATTAATAGACTAAGACAAACAAATGATAATTTATACATCTCAAAAGCTGTACTTGATACACCATCATAGTTAAGTTACAAGCAGTGGCGGAGCCACAAAGATATGTTACGGTGTGCTGAAATTTAATTTTTTTTTCTCAATGAACTTATACCATAAAAGATGCTCTATATCACACGAGAGTTAGTTTAAAATATTAAATTCATGACACTCATCATAATGTATGTCAGAATATATTTTTGGACACTCGTAACAAAGTTCTATCAAATATATTTTTAACTAATAAAATTAAATATTTATAACATATTACTTATTTTGATAATAACATTCATTTCATTGTTGAAATAAATAAATTTTTTAACTCACAAGTATAAATAAGTAATATAGGAAAAAATACATTGGAAAAAGTTTAATTACTTTTAAGCTTAGTCAACATGTAGCATTTCATACTATTTAAATAAGTCATTTATCTTTAATCAATAAAAATTATTTGTTATATAATAAATAATTTGATTATAAATGAACTCTTTAAACTTAGTATATATACATGTGTGTGAAATAAAATATCTAATCTGATAACGAGTTATTTGTGTATCATGAATATGAATAAAATAAATAAGAAATTGTTGTAGAGTTTTAAACTAAATTTGAATAATTGAACATTGGGCTTGGATTGAAAATGAAA
>CAIGRP010022115.1:0-10088 GCA_903798385.1 Fraxinus cuspidata | reverse complement strand
TTCAGAGTCTGCTTTTAGTGCAGAAAAAAATGTTCTCTTTAAGGTCAGGAGTCGACTAAAAGAAGATATTTTGGAAGTATTAATGTGCGTGAAGGACTGGAAAGACGCTTAAATATGCCAAAATTCCATGTAGTCAAGTAAGTTATATTTAATTTAATCATATTCATCACAAAAATTCATTTTAGTACATTTATAATTTCTTAAAAAAATTGTACACGTAACAAGCTATTCGTGTACAATTTTTAACTTCGCCTACTCGAAATTGAAGTAGCCGGTTCCAAGCCCGGATAAAGGAGGAGGGTTTTTTTTTCTTTTTTTTTATTACTATTTTAAAACAGACAAATATTTTGAAAATGTCTATCTAAAAACTATTTAGAAAATGTGTATATATATATATATGTTTAAGAAAAAAAANATTTCTTAAAAAAATTGTACACGTAACAAGCTATTCGTGTACAATTTTTAACTTCGCCTACTCGAAATTGAAGTAGCCGGTTCCAAGCCCGGATAAAGGAGGATGGTTTTTTTTTCTTTTTTTTTATTACTATTTTAAAAAAGAAAAATGTGTTGGAAAATGTATATTTAAAAAATGTGTATATATATTTTCGGTTTAGATTTTAGTAATTAGTATGTTATTAAAAAAAATGACTAGCCGAGCGTCCACAAGCGGCGAGCTCAGGCACGAGCTGAGCTCGCCCAAAGTGGGTTTAATCTATGAGCTCGGCTCGTGCGAGCTCGTGTGGGCATGGGCCGAGCCGAGCATTGCCACCCCTATTAGTGCCCCTTTATAACCCATTTTTTGGCCATTCTTTAGAGGCCCTTTCACTTTAACAAATTTCATAATGGCGTGCCACATTTTTTGGTTCTGAAAACATATTTTCATCATAATACCACCATGATAGTGTCATAATATTCTTTTCTCCACTCCAAGGTGTACTAGGATGCATTCATTTCAATTTTTCTCAATAAATGAAATCAAGAAATCATAAAATGCATTGAAAAAGAAAAATTTAAATCTGAAATATTACTATCTAAACATATAAGTAATTATAAACATCACTTAAGTAGCGGCATTAATAAATTCATATGAAATAACAATAATAAAATTTAATTGAGTAAAAATTTCTTTTGCGAACTTTCTAGTTTCATAAATTTATTTACCCACTGATCATAGCTCCACTCACCTTAATCTTGGAATTTTCTTTCCCGTATTATCTAAAAAATTAAGAATAAAAGAATCGGACGAAATAAAATAAACCTGAAGGTCAGCATCATGTGTTCATATGGTCAGAACCATGTTGCCAATATTAAAATTCGTTATTACTTGGGGGTACTTCTTTTTAACTATACTCAAAGTCCTAATTTTCGATTGGGTATTGAAAAGTAGGTGTCTGATGGGGTAGGAGGAGATGAAGACAAGTATTTATATAGAGAATCCGGGTTATTTCTTGAACCATAATAAAAGTTAATTGGCCAAAGATAATTCCACGTTACCCTTGGTAATTACAGTTACTGTATCAAATATTTTTACAAATTCTATTACATGGCTGCTCTAGATTGTTCGGCTATAATATCTCCTTATTTATTATTAATACTATCCTTTGTTATTTCGTTAATTGATTAATTCTTTATTTTTTCTCTCGATATTACTTAAAAATTTCGTGTTCGAAATTTACTTGAATAATTCAAGATATTTTCTACGCATTTCATGTTTCCTTCCCGAGCCACTTCTTCAATCATGCTATTCCCTATAATATTTTGCTAAAGGAATTTTGTTGTTTTGTAATTGTTTTCTTTCTTGTACCAAGATTTGTAAGGCTTCTCTTCTATGGTGAGATTTGGCTGTATGTCTATCGAAGCCTTTGTTAGTATATGTTTTGGATCAACTACGTATTTAAGTAACTGATATATGGGAGATATTGTATATTTGTTCATAATTTAATCCAAAACGTGAAAATTATATATTTCGAATTAAACAAATCGAATAACTATCAAATAAACATGTCCTTGAACATAATTAAAACTAAATAACTAATTTAAAAGATAGAAAAACTTAATGTTTTTATTTTTCTTCAAGTCGTCTTGGCAGCACACATAACCATCTACCACAGTTCCAATCAACCCGAGCCAACCTGTAAATTATTTTAAGAGTGTGTATTTAAAAATACCAATAAGATATGTGCAGTTTACATAAAAAAATTGTATAACAATAAAATATACATCTCATACCAAATTTATTATGAAATATATTGATGACCAAGCAAGACACCATTAATAGTATTTTGAATTTTCAAAGAATTTTACATTTCATTATAAAGAAATCAATAGAGTTCACATTTCGCTAGATCGAATTCGAAGGCCTACTCACAATTTATGCATAAATTACTGAATATAAAAGTATACGAAAACAAACCACTTGCACAAAAATATCTAACCTTGATTTTGAAAAATTAAAAAGAATAAAATCTTGAACGTGAAAATTCTCCTTTATTTTTCTATATTTTTTCCTCTCATTCTCTCTCTATTGTGGCTGTCTTTTTTTTTACGTGGTGAAATAATTAAAATTCTTGTAGTATTTCTAATTGAAATTCACTATTAAGTTTGTATGCTACTCGAATTGAAACACCGTGTAATACAAGGAATTTGGATAAGATTAGGTTTCAAATAATCGAATTATAATTACAATTAAACTTTATCGTAATTCAATTAAGATTACAATTAAACTTATCAAAATTAGAATTAGAATTATCTTTTATCTTTTATCCTAACCCAAAATCAAAAAGTTATCTATACACGAGGCCATCAACAACTGTAAAATCAATAACCAACTTAATTAAATACTTATAAACGATAACTTCTTTAAGCTTAAATATCTTGAGTCTAACTTATCGGAATTAATTTTTTCTCGAGTCAAAGACTTCTAATTAAATACAAGCTATAAAAAAGAGTCTAATATTGATATATTAAAACTCGTTTTTATCAAAATCAAATTATTTGATACCAAAGTTATATAAGAATTTAAAACATATTTCACTTTAATCCCTCAACTTTTCAAAATTATGAAAAGTTGTCATAAAAATTTTGCGATGTTACAAACGCCCCTCCTTAAAATGAATTTCGTCCTAGAAATTCGTACATGTAAAATCTCTTTGTGCATTTGCAAAGCTCTAATCATGTTTGACACGTATTAGTTCAATTATGCTTAATCTTGCAGTGGCAATCTATCTCATTCCATGTTTACATGAATAATGATCATATAAAATATGAAAAAAGGTTCAACTAATAAATTATGTGTGGTAAACATGCTTATACATTTCAAAACATGAAGTAAGACGATCCATAATCACGCTAAAAAATATCATTTCATACTTTGGATTAATTGAAGAGTGGTAAAATAATGAGCGTAGAATATTAGAAATTTCATACTTTAAACTCCTAATTCTTATGAAAATACTTTGATTTAAAATAGGAATTTCATAGAATAAAATTTTCTAAAAATTAACATTTATAACATTTATGATTTAAAACATGAACAATAAGCCGTAACAATTTAAAATCTAGAATTATCATCATTTAAAATAATTTGAAATCAATTTAAAAGTATTATTTAAATCTATTCAGTATTTAAAATCAACATTTAATATCAAACATTTGATAAAGAAAATATGTCATTAAATTTTGTTTTTGAACGGTCACTATCCACTGTGAATAGTGCCGCGTGAACAATGCCGAGCATTGTTCTTATGAACAGTCCCATGAACAATTTTTTAAAGAAATTTCCTAAAGTAGGATTTTCTCAAAATAGAAGTTTTTAAAAATAAAATTTTCTTAAATTTGGAATAAGTTGAAATATTGTTCTATGTCTTATTCATTTGAATAATTCACAACTAAAAGACTTCTAGATTATGAGAGGGTTACAAGTGGACCGCTTAAGTCTCAAACTCTTCTTATACAGTTTAGGTCTTTTTGATAAAGTCTTTGAATCTTGCGTATACGTAAATCAAGAAAACTTAAAACAATAAATAGGAACTAGAGAGCCCTTAAAATATTTTTTTTCCTAGTTGGTAAATTCCTATTAAAATTCATTTATTTGAAAAAGTCTAAAGAAAGTAGAATATGGCTATGATACCAAATTATAACACTCCAAATTTTATTGACTTCAAATTTGAGGTGCTACTGATCTCGCTTCATAGATCATACTAAATGCGAAAAAATTAAAATAAAATTTTAAACTCTAATTCATTGGAAATTTTATAAACTGAATTAAATCAATCCAAAAATATTTGATCTCCATTTTTTCTTAAAATACATTTTCTCTTTTTTCTTTTCAATCACACATTATTCAAAAATAATAATATTATATGCGACCCAAAAACTTTTCCTTCATTTATAACCATACGTTTTTCATCAATTTATTATTCCAAAATACATTTACACTAAAAATTGGGGGTGGGGGGTGTTCAAATAGGCCCCAAATCACAAAACTACTTATAACATTAATAAAAAAATCTAGGAAATATTTAATCTCTCAACAAAATAATTACTAGTTGTTCTCTTGAAAAAAGTTACTTGGCAACCTGCGCATCGTTCAACCACCATCCGCATTTGACCGATCTAATTTTAAAGAATGAGTTTTTTAAACCCAATTGGATAAGTACAGTCCAAAACTGTTACACCCTACTAATTTATAGTCAAAATCAAGTACTTCAGCAGGTCAAAGCCAAAGCCAAATAAGGACTAAGTTGAATAAATAATTTTCATGGGGTCTAATTGCTAATTTCTAATACTTGAAGGGTAGAAATAATATATAAATGAAAATGAAAATAATTTTCTAGGGATTTAGTTTATATTATTGAAAATGAAAGGACTAAATGTGAAATTATAAGAAGATTGGGGACTTGACCTGCAATTTTTCTATAGTTATTTGTTTAACTTTGTATAACTTTGTACCCATCCATTTGTTTTCTCAATTTTTGGGGAAAGGGGGAGAGAGAACAGAGAAACAGAGAGAGAAACGAGAAAATGGAGAAAGGGAAGAAGAAAAGAAAAAGAGGAAAGTTAAGCTGGGACATAGTTCTCCTATTGCTGGAAGTGATTCTATGTTTGCTACTTCATCAGGTAAGACTAGAAAATGATTTCATGAATTAATTGTGGTATGCTTAGAGTGAACTAAGAATCATCAGTTTAATCTTTAGCTTAACCTTTTGGGCTATATTAAGTGCTGTCTATTAATTCTAAAGAAGAAAGAAATGGGATAGCTTATGTTCAATAAAAAGAAAGGGGGCAGAATATATGTCGTCAATTAGGGAGAGGAATTAAATATGAAAATGAAATAGGAAATATTGAAATTCAGGAAATGAGTTTATGTGTGTGATTAATTAGATTTGAATAATATAATATTGTGAACTAGAAATTGGATTTAGTTACTCCAACAAGTTAGAAATTGGAAATGGTGAAGAAATGACAAATTAGAGGAATTTGTACAATTATGGCACCAAAAACAAATGAAGAAGTTGAATTGCAGCACTAATTAATATAAGGGAATGAGTATATGTATTTTGAAATGGAGGAAACAACATTGATATCTTAATTTCTATATGTAATATTTTGGTTCGATCATATAGTGGGAAAGAGGGAGAAGAGAAACTAGTTACTTTGCTAATTACAATACATTATTAATGCGAATAGAAGTGAGTAATGATTCAGTCGTTATTATCCCTCAAGCGGTAAAACGGAGAACGGGATAGGCTATCAACCAAGTTGATTGCTACGTACATAACTTTGTGAGTAGAAAAACTTAAATATTTTTCAAGTATTGATAAATTAATTATACTACTATACATTTTATGCAATTATGTGAATTATTTGTCCAATTACATGATTAATTTGGAAATAATCCTTCATTATGATCTGTGTGAAAATTTTAAAGATTGTATATGGTTATTTGTAAATTGGAATGTGAGACATGTGATATTGAGATAACCTAGAAAAGTACCCGTGATTATATACTTATTTTAGTTCATTGATGGACCTTGGCCATGTTCTATACTACACTGAGGGGTCTTAACTGTGGATGAAGGTGTCTGACCGTGTACATATAGTTCACTGAGGGCTGGCCGTGTTCTAGTATTGATTATGAGAGGTAGTATTGGTTATGAGAGGTCTTTGAGACCTACTGGCCACTTCCGTTTACTGAGGGGGACCGAGGCCCGTGTCGGGAGTGCTTAGCCCAATGGGCAGCCTACACTCATATGACTTGATTACGTATTTTAGTCAAATGATACATTTTTGGTAGATCCCCCGATACGTTGAGTTGATGAGATGATGGTATAAATTTTAGTTGATGATTATATCTGATATTATATTGTGAACTGTTAAATAATAAGAACTCGATTTTCGATGAATATATATAAACGACAAAGTATAATTATTTTCAAAATTTTCACTCACTGACTTATCGACTCATATATTTTTCCACAATTTTTCTTACAGGTACTAATTGGTTCTTTATAACTAGAGGAGTCTGATGATTCAAAGTGATAGCCACACGACATATTAAGTGATATGATATATTTGATAAGGCACAAATTAATTATTTTGGACCCATTGCATTACATTTTTCATAAGCATTTTCTTTTGGGCATATTTAATAGTAATTTATAGTCAGCCTTGGTGGTGGTGTATCTGGCATTTAGTCAGCATCTATCATCGGCGCATGTCACGTTTTGGGTCCACTGGAGAGATCCGAGGTTGGTCGTGTAAAAAACAACATTATAAATTTTAAATGTAAATTATGACATTCCATACTAACATTTTATTGAGAGCAATCGGAGATCAATCGAATGCTCTAACACATTTTTGTGCCAATAATTGAGAAAACCCGAAAGAAATCTCACATTTCATTAAGACCCGTATGTCAATTTGCATTTCATGAGATAAATTATGTAAAAAAAAAAACATATAATGTTGCAATGATATATCAACTAGCACATATTATCTTACCTTAATTTTGAAATGTTGAAAATAATAAAATTTTGAGCGTAAAAATTCTCCTATTATTTTTCTATACTCTCTCTCGCGAGTCGCGACTCTCTTTATTTTTTGTGGTAAAATAATTGAAATTTTTGCATTATTTATAATTGAAATTCACAATTGAGTTTGTATGCTACTAGAATTGAAGAACCGTGTAATAAAGAAATTTGGATAAGAATTCATTTCAAATAATATAATTATGATTACTATAAACTTTATTGTATTTAAGATTATAAATAAACTTAAAATTAGAATAACAATTATCCTTTTTCTTTTCATCCAAATCCAAAATCAAAAAGTCATGTATACACGTGGCCATCAACAACTTTAAAATCAATAACCAACGTAATAAATACTAATAAATGATAACTTCTTTAAACTTACATATGATGAGTCTAGCTTATCCGAATTAAATTTTTTTCAAGTCAAAGACTTCTAAATAATTAAAAACTACAAAAAGAGTATAATATTAATTTATTAAAACTCGTTTTTATCAAAATATAATTATTTGATCCAAAACAATATAAGAATTTAAAATATATTTCACATTAGTCCCTCAACTTTTCAAAAGTATGAAAAGGTGCCGTAACAAATTTGGGATGTTACATGCAGCTTATAGGAAACTTTTTCTATTCTTTCAATAATTTCACAGGGGCTCATATATCGTGGAGTCAATTTTCCCTTCTTCCCAAAACTCATCATTCTTTTAATGGGTAAAAACTTTACATATTCCTTCTCACTTACTTCGAATTCCAACGTCCGTCTTCGGTTTTTGGTATAACTTTTCTGACGACTTTGAGTGGCAAAGATTCGATGTTTAATGAGACTCACTGCGTTCTTGACTTTTTGAATCATTTTTGGCCCCAATAATTACAGTACCCTGACTTCATCCCAATACAGTGGAGATCGACATTTTATTCTATATAATGCTTAGAATGGCGGCATTCCAATAGATGAGTGGTAGCTATTGTTGTATGAAAATTCAATTGGAGGTAAATATTTATTCCAGCTACCCTGAAATTCCAAAACACAAGCACAAAGCATGGATTCAAGTGTTTGAATGGTGCATTTTGATTGTCCGTCAGTTCGATGATGAAAGGCAATACTGAATTGTAGTCGGATCCCCTTCAACTTATGCAGACTTTTCCAAAAGATAGATGGAAACCTTGGGTCTCGATGAGAGACGATAGACAAAAGATACTCCGTGAAGTCTATTGATTTTTTTGAATATACAAAGAGGGAAATTGTTCCTTGAGATATGTTGTTTGGACTGGTAAAAAATAAGCGACTTGGTAAGAGGATCATGTTAGAATAATTCTATTATGTGAGCTTTCATTTGATTGCGAATTTTACGGGTTAGATGTATGGTTTGCAATAATACTGTGATTAGGCCCCGATATGTTAGTTATTAGTTGGGTCGTTGTACACCTTATGTGCTATATTATTATAATGTTGTGGTAATGTTAAGTATGTGGGCCGGAATTATGTAAACCCTAATTAGGGTTAAAGTCAGTAATGTGCCGACTTTATGATTTCCTATATAATGGCTATATCTCCTCTCCTCTCCTCTCTCCTCCATATGGTTTTGGCTTGCCCTATTGACCGTTGATTATTTTAAGGAGCAATGAGATGAATATCTAGCTCGTAATAATAATGTCTTTCGTATTGAATTTCAATCTATTAATTAATTATGTGATTCTTATCCCTAGCATGATTATTGTCATATTACAACAATTGGTATCAGAGCGGGCACGCTAAGATCAGAATTTTTTAAAACAAAAAAAAGAAAAAAAAAAGTTTGACAACTTTTAACCCTGCAAGAAAAACCAGGAAAAGAGAAAACCGACTCGTCAAAGTAAGGCTCCAAAATAAAGTCAAATACAACTCCTAAAAATACTGAAGACAATAAAACCAAGAAAAGATCTACAAAATTCATGAATCGAGAAGAACAATGAACGAAGAAAGAATCAAGTGAAGAAATTGATCTTTGAGAGGCAGAAACGAAAAAAAAAAAATGTGGAAGATCAAGTGTTTTTGAGCATATTGTGGGCTCTGAGCTTACTTTATGGAGAGTGGTTTTTTTTTTTTTGTTCTTGGCCTCATCTTCATCGCCAATCATCTTTGGTAAAAACCCATTAAAAGAAATTGATTTTTTTTTTGTCGTTTAATTTTATATTTATTGAATCAAAATCAACTAAAAACAAAGACCTGGACTTCTTAGTTTTGTTTTCATATTGGTTCTGGATCTTCTTATGTCAAGTGGAAATTGAATTTTTCCTTTGCTTCTGATCTACAACGTGTTTGGTTGTGCTTCTAGAAAAGTAAGTTTTGCGTGTAAAAAAAAAAAAAAATGGCGAACTCCCTCGACTTCAAATGGCGACTTTACAAAGCTCTTCAGACAACTCTCTTGACTTCGAAAGCTTCCAACAGCTTCCCACCAGGCCTTATGTGAATGCGAACTCCCTTTGACCAGCCAAACCTGATCTTCATGAGTTTTATTTGGGCCCATTATTTAATGATGCTAATTCTGTGAAGCAAGCGGCGGTGGGCCAGTTGTTCCCTTGCACTCAAGATCCTCGATTTCTAAACCTCTTTTTCTTGAAATCTATCCGTGAAAAAGGTATTCGCACTTGGCCCAAAGCTGATACTACTTTTCGTATTTGGCATGCATGTATGACCAATCACGGTCCCACCAATGCCATTTTTGATCGTATCGGGATATCTGATTTATTAGAAATTGCTGTTCGTCCCCCGATTTACGATCCTGTGCTTTTCCCTATCGCTTTAAGTTTTTGGTCTTCTCAATATAATACTTTCATTTTTCCCATTGGCCCAATGTTCATTACTCTAAGGGATGTTGGGGCCTTAGTTAATCTCCTGCCTCTGGGCGATACCATTTCTCATAATATTTTGGTTACTGTTGCTGTCCCAAAATTTGATAAGAAATTAACTGATTCTTATTCAGGCATGCATACTCTTTATAATAATTCTAGTACCGAGCCTACTCATGCTGAGCGTGTCGCCTTTTTTCAAGTTTGGCTCTGTAGATATGTTCT
>CAIGRP010022111.1:0-10382 GCA_903798385.1 Fraxinus cuspidata | reverse complement strand
TGCAACAGGATTGTCTTGAACTTTTGAACAATCTCATCCGAAATAATGCATCTCACCAGGTTTGTACTCATCAAAGTTAATTTTTTTAAATGGATGTCGTATTTGATAATGTATTTTGTATGTGGTATAGGTATTGCTTAGGGAGACTATGGGCTTTGACCCTTTGATATCCATTCTAAAGCTCAGAGGAAGCACCTACAAATTTACACAACAGAAGGTTAAATNTTCTAAAGCTCAGAGGAAGCACCTACAAATTTACACAACAGAAGGTTAAATACTTAAATTCTTCAAGTTTTTTATTTTTCATTCTAACTTAACATAAATATGCTGTTATGCAATATATTCTTCCACTCGTCTAGCTAAACTTTTTCTGTCTTGTCGAATTAATGGTTTGCGAATAGACAATTAACCTACTCAGTGTATTGGAAACTATTACTTTGCTTCTGAATGGAGGTCACGAAGCTGATCCCGGAAAAGACAACAATAGTCTGACAAACAAAACAATTTTAGTTCAGGTTTGGTTTATTTTAGTTTTAGAACCATTTTTCTTATAGTGAAATTTCTGAGAAGAAGTATTATCATTTCTCACTAATCTTTCTTTGTAATTCTAGAAAAAGGTTCTGGACCATCTTTTATTGTTGGGAGTTGAAAGCCAATGGGCTCCTGTCGCTGTTCATTGTGCGGTAAGGCAGCAATTACTCACTAGCATACTTCATTGAGATACTCTATTTTAACCTCGTCGTTAACATGTCCCTGATAAAGTATTATAAGCTATTTAGCAAAGAGAAAAATTGATAAATTCCCTTAAAGTAAAAAGAATATTGCATTTAATTCTGCAGTGTAGTGTGCTGAATTGTCTTCTAAATTGGATGTCTACTAAACATGCTAGTAGAAGTTTTTGGAAGTTTCTGATGTCCTTGGTTGATATTTTGTAACTGTTTCAGTCACTGCGATGCATCGGTGATCTGGTTGTCAGTCACCCTAACAATTGTGATGCCCTTGCTAACAAAGTTCTTGGAGAGGAGCCACAGGTTGAGCCTGCCTTAAATTCTCTTCTTCGGGTCATCTTGCGCACTGCTAGCATGCAAGAGTTTGTAGCAGCTGACTATATCTTTAAGAGCTTTTGCGAGGTTTGAACTATTAGTCGAATTTTTGAGTGGTGATTTTTCCATTCCATTATTATTGGTGTCATTGTCTTTGTCGTTTCGTTGTCATCGTTATTCTTGTTATTATATTTTATCTTGTCTGATATGCTTTGAAATTGAATTTTACTTTCTCAATATAACTATTTGGAACAGAAAAATCCCAATGGTCAAACAATGCTGGCATCCACATTAATTCCTCAACCACATTCAATTAATCACACTCAACATGATGAGGAAGTTAACATGTCATTTGGAAGGTGGGTTTTGCTTCCACTTCTCTTTTGGTTCCTCAATTTGTTTCTAAGTTATGTTATCAAGCTTGTACAGTGCCTGAACTTCATATACTAATGGATTATATAGACCATCCCTCAAGGAACTTGACTAATTGTTTCGAAAATCTGTGTCTTGCAGCATGCTATTTCAAGGTCTTACATGGAATGAAAATGAAGGTGATCTTGAGGTAATTACTTGCATATCGTATGATTTTAATTCTTAGGGAAGTACTTGAGCATGAGAAGTTTACCTCAAGCTTGTTGTCCCATTTAACTGGTTTGCCTTTTAGTTCTGCATTTCAACACTTTTGATTACTATTTGTTCATAAGTTTACTGTAAGTTGGAAATATCTAAACTCACATTTAATGTTTAAAAAGGGTTAATGAGGTATCGAGGCATTTTACCTTCATGAGGCGGATGTGTAAGCCTCGAGGCGCTATGAGGCACAAACCTCAAGACAAGCAAGTACAATAATTCTAGAAGTATAAAAAGTAGAAAATATGCTCATAGAAAACCATAAACCAGTATAAAATATTCATAGTGAAACATATTAATTATTAACAAAATAAAAAAGTCAAACTTGCAAGCAAATATGAAATAAATGAATAAAGTAGGACATAAAAGGTTTCAAATAAAGGGTTGGGGGCAATGAAGTAGGTGAAGTGGTTGGATTTTGTTAGCTGTTTGCGAACCCGATTGTAATCTACTACTACAAGAAGTAGAAACAACTTAGAAATCGATTATGTCATCACTAATAGTACGATCTTTAAGGAAATCATCAACATAATTATTTCCCTTAATCATCCTCCTGTGTTCTTTCTCATTCTTTGTTATCACCCTCCATTTGCAATGGCGTGCTCTGCTTCCCTTTTCCCTTCCATGTAAAGACAAAAAAGAAAATAAAAGATCCCATAAAACATTTTAGGTTATAAAAACAATACGCCAAAAATGTCTGGAGACAATGAGTGAACACCTTAGTTCCCCTAAGGCTTTGCCTTGAGATGTAAACCTCTCAAACGACACTTAAAGCGTAAGTTTTGGGCATTTTAGGAAGCCTCACGTGAGATAGGATTCGGTTCAAACTTCAAATAGTTTTTAAAGAATACAATTATACAGACATCTAATGTATGCTTTATTTCTAAAGGAGACGAATCAGAAATATTGAAAGATGGAGTTCTGCTTTGGTTATGATTTTTTTTTTGTAATCTTTGTATTTTGTTGAGGTGTTCTGATTAAAGTGTCTATGAACTTTCAGTAATTTACTCTTAGTAATTCAAATTTGTGAGAAAAAAATGTCTCTTATTGACGTCGAACCTCAAATTATAGAGTTAGATTTTATTCTCTTAATTGCCTTTAAAAAACATAATTTAGCTATTGCTTTCTGGCTTAGCATTTTCAATGTAACAAAAACAATGCACGAGTAATTTAGGCTACTGGGAGAATGTCATGTAATTATCTAAAGAGTTCATATCCAGGGAGCAAGGGACCCAGGGAGGGGATGGGACTTGGTAAGTGTCACCTTTTTTGTGTATTTAATTTCTGAAATTTAAACTCAAACCAACCTCCTTCAAACCTTGATCCTCGCAAATAAAGAAAATATTGACCTTATTCTTGGTTGGACTCGTGAACTTATTGCCATTACAAGACACTAATATCTTACCGTTGCTTGCTGCATGGAGTCTGATTTTCTTTCTTGTATTGTCAAATGCAGACTTGTTGTAGAGCTGCTAGCGTCCTTTCTCACTTACTGAAGGACAATATTCAATGCAAGGAAAGGGTATGTAGTTTCTTTTTTATTTATTTAACATATTTCTTTGAAATGTTTGGAGGAAGAAGATTACTTTTGAAGCGGTTATTGTTGAGCATTATTGATAGAGAACATGACAGAGAAAGAGAATGAGTGTGAAGAGAAGAGAGAAATAGACGAAGAAAATAAAGAAAAGAGGGGAGATTGAAGAAACAGCATATAAGAGAGGTTTCAAAATATTAATATAGTGCATGATTGGCGGAGCTTAAATTAAAATTCAAGTGATTATAAGTCGTAGGCGTTATGGAACTTGGGATAATAAGTGGGTAGTAAGTTGTGGGTCCTATGAAGGGTAAAATGTATGTTTGACCACTTAAATTAAAATTTAAGTTTTGCGAAAAATGCACATAATCAATTCAATTCAGCTATAACGTGTAAATTTTGAACCTTGGTTCCCTTTTATAGGACACAAGTTAAATTGAAGGGAACTTCTAATGCATCACAAGCTAATTAATTAAGAAATCCTGGTTAATCAAAACTAATAAAACCTATTCTAAACTAAACTCTATCTTTAACCCACGTTCTTCCAAATTATGTCATTGATTCCTTATTAATTATTCCCAATTTAAGGCTGCAGTCCACTATGTACTTCATTTCTTATTGTAATAAGGAAGTTGCTATAGGTCCTTCGACTTGACCTGGAGGCTCCTGTGCCCTCATTGAGAGGTCCAGAACCTTTGATGCACCGTGTGGTGAAGTACCTTGCGCTTGCCTCTTCCATGAAAAGCAAAGATGGGAAAACAAGCTCGTCTGGGTACCAGTATGCTCAGCCAATCATCCTAAAACTGCTTGTTATTTGGCTCTCTGATTGTCCAAGTGCTGTGCAGTGTTTTCTTGATTCACGTCCTCATCTTACATACTTACTTGAGTTAATATCAAATCCAACGGCAACAGCATGTATAAGGGGATTGGCTGCTGTACTCTTAGGAGAGTCTGTCATATACAATAAAACCAGTGAAAGTGGAAAAGATCCTTTCAGTATAGTTGATGCCATAGGCCAGAAAGTTGGTCTGACGTCGTATTTTCTGAAGTTTGACGAAATGCAGAAAAGCTCGGTTTTTAACTCTGCAAAGTTGGCTATGCCTCGTAAATCATTGACAAGATCTAATGCTGCTAGTATGGCTGAGATTGAAGATGTTGATGAGAAAGAGACAACTAATCAGAAGAATGAGGATCATCCATTGCTTGAGTTGATGTTTGATACGCAGTTTGTTTCCTTCGTAAAAGGTTTGGAAGTAAATATTAGAAAACAAATTGTAGAAATTTATAGTCATCCAAAGAGCCAGGTGGCAGTGGTGCCGGAAGAACTGGAGCAGACTAGTGGAGAAAGTGATGGTGAGTATATCAAGAGGCTAAAGATGTTTGTCGAGAAGCAGTGCCATGAGATACAGGTATTTTTCTTTGGATAATTTTTTGGGTTCTATTTTATTATCATTTTCTTATACAATACAAAGATCAAAGTATTTAATATGTTTATATCGCCGTCAAGTCTGAATTGATTATTAATTTTTTCATCTAGATGTCAATGTTTTAATCGGCCATAGTTAGCAAAGAGGTAATAACTGAGAAGTTTCTGTACATTTTCTGTATTTAAATAGATATAACTTGGTATATTGCCTAAAATTGCTATGGTTGATGTTAAAATAAAATTGAAATAACTGTTCCTGAGTAATTTCATGATCTGATATTATTGCGGAATATGCAAGCACAAGGCTATTGCTTCTCCTTCCTGTTTGATTTGAAGAAAGCAGTCTTACCAGCTGTATGATTTTTGTTTTTGGCTGCTTTCTTTGTTGTCATTGATCTTGCATGGCCTTTTACTTGAGGCGACTTGAATACAAATTTTATCTTTAGTTGCAATTTCACATTACAATTGTTTTTTTTTTTTTTTTCAATTGCTTATAAATCGTTAGGGTTCAAAACACTGGTAGCCACTAAACTGAAAAAAAAGGTGAACGTCATTGACCACTTTGGAACAAAATAAAGTTTTATTACTAACCTCAAACTTTGCTATAAGTTGAGTGACTTACAACGTTTTGAACCCTAAATCGTCAAGTTCGAAATTCACTCTTATAACTGCCTATCCCTGCTAATCTTTACATCTTTTTGCTATTTTCATATTCACTTTAGGACCTTCTGAGCCGGAATGCAACTTTGGCCGAGGACTTGGCGAAGACTGGTGGTAGTGGTTCGTCGCAGATTGAAAATAGAGCTAGTGGTGGCTCAGAAAGAGTCCAACTCGAGAGCTTGCGTCGAGAGCTTCAAGATGCCTCCCAACGTGTAGAGATCCTCAAAGCTGAGAAAGCCAAGATAGAGTCTGAAGCTTCAAATTACCGAAGCTTAGCTGTTAAGACAGAATCTGATCTCCAAAGTTTGTCTGATGCATACAATAGCCTTGAACAGGCGAACTTTCAGCTCGAAAGGGAAGTAAAATCTCTAAAAAGTGGTGGAGCCACCCCAGACCTGGATATTGAGGCAATAAAGGCAGAAGCACGGAAAGAAGCTCAGAAGGAGAGTGAAGTTGAATTGAACGATTTGCTCGTCTGTCTCGGGCAAGAGCAAAGCAAGGTGGAGAAGCTTAGTACAAGGTTAATGGAATTGGGTGAGGACGTTGACAAATTACTTGAAGGCATTGGGGATGAGACAGAACTTCCAGAAGACGACGAGGAAGAAGATTGATTTTATTCTCTATAGAGGTTTCTGGTTTAAATTATTGGGCTTTTTTCGTCTTTTAACAGCAACGTCTAATTGTGTTCTTTGTACATCCTTTTGTAAATGTACGGTGTGGTCATTTTGTTATATGATGTTAAAACATAGAAATGAGACTGGATTAACTCTTCTTGGTGCTAATTGAATGATCGAATCAGCACTTTTTACCAATTATTTTTCTATTAATTGAAGGGAATTTTTCGATTAAATTGAGTGATATATGAATACCAAGTAATGTTCACATAATACTCTTGGATAAACATACAAGGAATCAATGGAGCAACGGGAGCAAAATTAGGCAGTCGAGATTGGTTAAAGACTAAGGGTGACTGAGGTGTGCGAGGTCAAGCTCGATGGTTGGTCATTTATTTTTTGCTGATGATTCATTGATTTTTCTTCGAGCAAAAATGTCACTGTGAAGCTTAAAGGGTGTACTGGAGATTTATGAGAAGGCGTTGGGCAAAAAATAAATTAGGACAATCTTCAATAACCTGTATTCCCAATGTCACTAATATAGTTCACGATGAAATACAGGCAAGGCTCGGGCTTCCTCAGGTATTTAGGCACGCCTTCGATGGTGGGCAGAGATAAAAAGAAAACATTTACTACTGTTCTTGGATAGAACCTAGAAGAAGAACGAAGGGTTCAGGAGAGGATTATTTTCAGCAGGGAGGGGAAAAGTTCTTAAAAAGGCAGTTCTTCGAATCTTTTAGCAACATCTGATCATTTATTTCCCGCTTTTGGTTGGGGACAAAGGATGGGAAACGGAAAATGGCTTGGGTTGGGTTGGGTTGGCTGGAAAAATGTGTACAAGCCTAAGAGCAGTGGAGGGTTGGGATTTAGGGACTTAATGCCGTTTAATGAAACTCTATAGGTAATCACCTGTGGCTGATTTTCACCATCCAAATTCATTGGCCACAGATCCTTAAAGAGAGATATTTTAAGGAGTCTACTTTTCTTGAGGCCACTGATAATATAGGTTCATCATTCGTGGGGGAAAAATATCTTATGGGGGAGGGAATATTGGTCAAGGGACTTTACGAAAATAAGGAGGACGACGAACATTGGTCAAGGGACTTTACGAAAATTTATTGATGTGATGGGGAGAGCATTCAGGCTTTTGGTGATGCATGCGTGCCACGAACAAATTTATTCCGGGTGGTGATAATGAGGTTGGTGGGGGTGGCTGGAGAGGGTTAGTGAGTTGCAGGAAATACCGGGTCATTGGGATGTCCAAAAAATTCGGTGACTATTTTATTCCGATTAACAAAATTGTTTCTTTCAATTCTGTTAGTAACAGTGGATCAAAAATGATTTGGTATTATGACAATAAAGGAAGGTACACGGTTCACAGTGGTTATAGGCTTCTAGCTGCACCCTCGAAAGTGTTAGAAAATCTTCGCAAGATGTTGAGACAGTGAAGAACAATCTACCATCTGGGCAATAAACTCTGCCGTGAAAAGGGAAGAAGAAGAAAATGGAACTAGCTTGAATTGCATAGAACATCGTCCTAAAACCATTATTTGCACCAGAAGAAATCGAATCCAGAAAGAAGGACATAGAACTTTAGAAAATCTGAATTTAAAATTGAAATTAATATATACTTTTATGTAAAAGATTGTGGATGTTTTTGTTTTGTTCTTCTATCAGTTTCAACTCCTATTTATAATGAATGATCATACAACACGAAAGGATATTACTTTTAGGATGACGAAGGCACCTTTTGGTGCCAAAAACTGAACGGCCAAGAACATCAGGTGCGCTGACAACACAGCCATCTATGCTCCCTGCATGGTAGTTGCGCTCTGCTGCCAGGCAGAACTCCATCCCCCTATTCCAGCCTTGATCCATCATTTCCCCTTCTAATCCATCAATATTTGAACAATTTATCTAACAAAAAGTGCAGGTATTTTTTTGCGTGCCGCATGTATTTTGAAGCTATTCCACATTCAAATCAACTAAGAGAATGATAAGGTTGAGTGGGAGATGCTCCAGTGTGGTGAACAGAAAATGAGTTGCCATGTATTGCCCTTATGTAAACCTTCAAAACAGGCACGGAAGATTTTAGGATGGTGCGGTATGATCAAACAAATGCTGATTGCTTTTGACATGAGGGATATTTTGGTGGCCCTGCATTAACCAAGATAGTGAGGAGCTGAACATTGGACGGGTGAGGGTGTCTTTTTTGGGTTCTGTGGAAATTGGAATGAGAGGAACAAAGTTTTACATGGAGGATAGAGCAGATCAGTAGACTTCTTGGGTCAGTGGGCGATGGATAGTGACGCAAGGTCTGGAAAGAGAAAATGGGAGGGATGGTCAGGGGTGAACTGACTGAAGGAGGACGAAAGTTTTGGCATCCACTGGTCGCAGGCACAGTAAAGATGAACACAGATGCAACAACTAGGCACGCAAAGGATAAGCTATTTGGATTGGAGTCGTGAATCGTGATCATGAGCGAGCGGTGATATGGGTATTGTCTAAACGTCTGCGGGGGCTCTATTCCGTGGATGATGTCGAAGCCTTAGCACTAAGGGAAGAGCTGATGTTTGCTCAATCAATTGGGTTCCGACTGCAAATGGTGGAATGCGACTTACAAAGGACCTTGCAGACTTTGAAGTCAGAATACACTTGCGCACCTAATGAGGTGTGAATGCATGATATTAATAAATTTTTAGGGTTCATTTGACATGACTTTTGAAAAGTCAAAATGTTACTTTTGAACATTTTTGACTAATTTTATGAAAGTGTTTATTCTAATTAGGACTTTAAGAGAAAACTGGTTTAACGTGACTTCCTCTAAAAGTACTTCTGAAATATGAAGGTCTTTTAAAAATTAGTTTCCAAACAAGAATTTGTTGGAAATTGGTTTAGAAGATTGAAAATTTGGTTAAGTTTCAAAACAAAAAATTTGGAAAAGTGACTTTTGTGTCAATTTCGGCCAAATATTCGGACTTGATCCGATGGTCAAATTACAAATATAAATAGATCAACTTGTTCTACTCGTCGAGTAGATCGTCGTGGTATATTTGGAATCTCAAAACCAATTTTGAATGAAAGATAAATTGTGGTCCAAAGTTGGGAAGAAAATAGAGGAATCTACCAAAAAATTGCCTAAGTGTGTCGCTTGCCTGACACTGGAATGTCGCTCGAGCAACAGGCTAGAGACGAAGTCACTGTTTTTATCGTTTGAGCAAGGCGATGATGACAGGCTAACGACAGTGAATTGTGCGACATTTGGCAATAATTGTTGAGTTTGGGGCGCGACACTTCATTCACAACCCCCCATCATCTATATATAGGACACTTTGGACATCCCATATCATATTTGTATTAAACATTACATAAAAACTCTTGCAAATCACTTCCAAATTCATTCAAAACCGTTTTCATTTATGTAGAAAGACACTCCGTCAAAAGTTCGTCGTAACTTGTGGTTTGAAGTGCTTCTACCACAAGTTGAATATGTTGTATCTTTGGAGACAAGTGCTGCAAACCTGAGTACCGTTTGCGGGGGCAATATTGTCTTAAGGAAAGAGTGAAAAATCACTTGCCTCAAATTGTTCTTTTTCTTCTTCCCTTCTTGGTTTTAATTTTTGGTTTTTGTTTACTACATTTCCAATCCATATTTATAGTGTTTAATCACGCTCCTACGGATTAAACTTTGTTTTTAGTCTGTTTGATATACAACAACCCGTTCATCTGCATTTACATAAAGTCCGCGTTGCCAACAATCTTAAGACAAAACTTTTTGTGACTGTGGTTGTTGTTAATCTTTTCTCTTCTTCTTTTGGAATATAGAATCGTATGATATTCCCTCATTTTGATTTATTTGTGTTGAACTTCTGCTTGTGTAATAGAAATGGCCACCATCGAGGCTACTTCAAGTCAAAATGGTTCAAATAATGTGGTTTCGCCATTGGCTATACCACTTCAAAATACTGCAATCCCGCATGGGGAAAATTGGAAAAGTTTGGAGGTGTGGACTTCAAGAGATGGCAACAAAAGACGTTCTATTTTACCACTCTAAACTTGGCAAAGTTTTTGAAGGAAATTGCACCGGCGGTACGAAAATTAGACAATAATTGTGAATCGATTATTGTTTTGGATGCATGGAAGCACTCGGACTTTCTGTACAAAACTATATCCTCAACAGATTGGAGAATACACTATATGGAGTATATAGTTCAAAGAACTCGGCCAAGGAACTATGGGATTTTTTTGGAGAAGAAATACAAGATCGAGGATGTTGGAACTAAGAAGTTCATAGTCGGCAAATTTTAGGACTACAAGATGGTGGATTCCAAAATGATAATTAGTCAAGTGCAAGAACTTCAAGTTCTACTACATGACATTTATGCCGAGAAGATGGAATTGAGTGAATCTTTCCAAGTTGCTGTATCATCGAAAAGCTTCCTCCTATGTGGAGAGACTTCAAAAACTATCTCAAG
>CAIGRP010022104.1:0-14329 GCA_903798385.1 Fraxinus cuspidata | reverse complement strand
ATAAGTTAGTAGTAGCTGACGGAGATAGCGACATATGAAAATATAATAAAGTTATAAAGTTTATTTAGAAACTTTATTAAAAATGTATTAAACTAATAAATTCTAGTTAACCATACATAAAAAAAAAAATACAAATGAAATAGTGATGAAGAGAGAGAGACAGAGATTTTATTTTAGAAAATCAAAGATTTGATTTTACGGAACCGAAATATTGAAAAAATGAGAATAAATAACATAGTTACATGTGTACATAATTATGAAAACAAAGCGAAAACAAAATTCAAAAAAATAATTCCCAAGAAGAAAGTGAAGAGGAAAAAAACAAAAAATACAGTACGGCTCAGATCCGTCTACGTCGTAGAACTTTTGACCTCAATTCCTACGGTCTTCATTGATCTTACTGGAGGTGCGCTCCTTCAAAACAAATTCAAACTCCTAGTTTATACTTTAACTCTCCTAAATTGTGTGTTCCTAATGCCAAATCTTGACTCCGATATCTTACATTAGTCCTCCTGAATTTATGTTTTTTCAATAGCTCTCGATCTCTGGTATCGATTTATCTTTGGTGGATTAAATGAAAAACTTCCCGTTCTTCGGGTTGGTATTTGATCAAACGATCTTCGTGTGTTTTGATCCGTAGTTTAATATAAACCAATATAACTTGATCGAAAAACCAAAGTTTAGATGAATTTATGACATAAATAATATGGTGGTTGAATATTTGAATCAATGAATGTGTTTTGGATCTCAGAGGAATGATCTTTATGAAAAATATGATTCAACACACTTTTAAACGTTCATAGGGTAGGATATACATAATGAAAATTGTTTGGATGAAAAAAGATTGAAAAATCAAATGTTTGAAGCAAAATAGATTTCTAAATGTTAACCCGTCTCTCGAGCTTCAAGCCAGCGATAGGCGAGCAGCAGTTGAGGAGTCGTCATTAATTGTATCATAACTTTTTCTTTCAATATCCTTCTGGGGTGATTTAAAATGGGTTGGAAATTTAATTTAATGGGCTACAATTCTTTTAGTAACCTTGTCCAAATTCCAATGTTTTCTATGTGAAAAATGCGTTGTAAGTTGTGATTGAAAATTTGGAGCATAACTTGTGCGGTTCTTTCACACTCTTTAGACTTCTAATTGCATTTCAATGATCATATGTGATCTACTTGGATATTATGGACTCCTTCAAGACTATACAACGAATTTCAACTATTTTGCTATAATTAGGATTCGATAACTCTTATTTTGATTTTTATTTCAATTTTGGCTAAAGAATTGCTGATTACAAATTTCGAAATTGCCATAATAATTTGGACTTAACAATCGTCCCATTTTGCATTCCGTGACAAAATCATATTTATTTCAAAATCAATAAGTCCAAAACTGTCCAAAATAAACTTCCCAAAATTTTCTTCAATATTTTGTCAATATATTTCCTAAAAACACATGAAAACCACAATACCACGTGAAAAATAAGAGGAACTATTAAAATCAAAACCATATAACTAAGTTAAATAAAATATGTGTAATATCGAAACATCCAATATCATGTGAATTATATATTTAGAAATAAATCATGGAATTTTATATCAATATAAACAAAACACAACACTATATCAATAATAAAATTCCAAATATCAAATGACTCCCCTTAAATCATATATCAATCAAAAAATTAAAAAAAAGCCCACCTAACTTATATAATCAACTCCCTGAAATAAATATATATATCTCCCCTCATTTATCACGAATGACAAAGGAAAGACAAGTAATAATCATGTCAAACATAGAAATGAATGAGTAAAAAAATATGCAAGTGTATGAAAACAAAAAATTTTCAATTTTAAGACCAACGATTTTTTTTTTGTTCAATTGTTCATAGATTTTCAAATTTATCATTATGAACAGTTGTTTGCTTACTTATACATACATAGTTAATAAAAAAGTAATTTTTTCTCACATAACTTATTTCAAACCTAGTGAATTAAATTGTATAAGCAATTCATGCGTGAAAAGTGACATTAAAGTCATGTAAGAACGCCTCAAAACCTTAAATTAATGAGAAATGATGAATATATTCTTCAAAGTATGAAGTCAATTCCAGTGTTATTAGGACCTTTATAAATTAAAGAGCTCATAATTAATTGCATAATTTTGTTTCTTTCTCCTCCTATCTGTGAGCACATATATATTTATATTTTTATTTTAGTTTTCAAATTTTAAGGGCAGACTCTTATTAATTAAACTTTCTACGTGACTCATATAATGAGTTTTATGCCGATGACTTTAAAATCAGATGACTTAAGATACTATGCAGGTTTAATCACTCAAGTCATATCTGTTACGAAGAAAAATATAACATTGTCTCACAATATTTTATGTAATTCAAAATATTTTCTTTGAAGCTCAATAGTAATATTTCTTTTAAGGTGGAATATTCAAAAGTTTAGGTCAACTAGTTTAAAGATCAATACATATTTAAAATCAATTTACCACACAGATGACCGTCATCCCAAATCTCAAACACGTGATCAAAACTCACTCACAAGAGTCTAATGTGTGCAATGCATAAGATACAACTAATAATATATATCAAGTACTCCAAACAATATCTAAACAAATTAATGAAAATTTAATTTACTAATTATGAACTTAATTCATACTTAATAGCAAAATAACATGTCCAAAAAAATAAAGAAAATATTTTTCTCCTTTTTAATTTATTTTTATTTTTCAAAATAATAAATAACATGAAAAACAAATAAGGAAAACGTTTAGAGTGCATATATGAATATGTAAATACCATGAATAATATGGATGCATGAACCTAACTAACTACTCAATGAGGCATAGAAACGCTCTTACCATGAAGAGCAACACGAGCATTACTGCAATGTAAATCATTGCTTTGACTTGTGAGTTCATTTTTTTTTACCCAAATCTTCTTAAAGAAAATGTAATCTTAATCAATCAAATCTTCAACTCAATCAAATTACTCACTTCATTAGTCAAGAATCTAACATGATTAGGTAGATCTTGTTTATTTTTCCTAATCAAGGGGTTAAGGCATTTAGGTCTATTGTGATCTAAAATACCATACATATTATATGTGGGAATGAACTTAGAAATAATCCTAGATTTTGGGATGAAGATTATTTGATTGTGAAGATTGAAAGACGATGGACTCAAAATCCATGAGAAAATGAGTCCAATTGAAATTAAACTCTTTAAGCAAACCAATTTGAATAAGGATTTTGACCTAAATCTTATTTTATAAATACATGTCTTAGTCCAACAATTAAAATGGGGATTATAGGTAGATTTGGGCATGGTTCAGGTTGGATTGATTTTGAACCTAACTCGAAACCGAAACTGAAACCAAAACCGACTTGATCAATTTGGGTTAATTGCAACCCAATCTGACCCAATCTCAATATTGAAATGGAACTAAATCAGATCGGTTTTCTTTGGTTAGTAAATTTTGATATTGGTCCGAATTAAAAAATAAAATAAAAAATAAAATTTTCCTACCTATTTTAGATTTAAAAAATTGTTTGCCTATACATACATTTTATTTTATTTTGCTTGGATAATACATGTCAATAATACACACACACACACACAATATAAATTGAAAATGGTCGTTATACATATTCGATAGTCAAATAATTTTACCAAGATGAAGAGCAAAGCTACATTCTGAATTTGGTGTTTACAACAAACAATTCTTCTCCTTCTTTTCTTTTCTTTTCTTTTGAAATTTGGAGTTATGGTAAAAGAAGTATAGACAATAAATAAATTATTTGTATTTGTGTTTTGATCATTATTTTTTTGTTTAAAAATATAATTTTAAAAAATGAAAAAAAATTTATTAACGGGTTAGATCAGTTAATTAAGGAGTTGGTTGCTTAAACTGCAATCAAAATCCAACTTTTTAATAATTAAAATTACCTGAACTAAATCGATTTGTTGGTTCAAATCAACCCAACTCGGTTTGGTTTGGTCGATTTAGTAGGTTTTTCGATTTTTTGTCCACCCCTACTTGTACGGGTACGTTATATACATGTATTCAAATTAAGGCTTGCTAAGGTTTATCGTACATATTTTGTACAAACCAAAAAGGCATCTTAGGACACAAAAGTCATATAAATTATAAGAAATAAGAGCCTAAAAAGAGAGAAAAGTAAAAAAATCAATCAAGAAACTCGGGTTTCTATAAGAAGAAGATGGATTCTTGATGCAAGATTTTTCATCTTTTCCAATTTTTCCTTAAAATTCAGTTATATACTTTAAATTTTTTTTGTACTTTTCTTATCACTTGATTTGTAATCAAATAATTAGTTAGGATGGGCGGATGTAAACTAGTTTTGAACCTTAATTTTAATTTAAAAGTTTTAGATCTTCAATTGATGTTGTAAATTTTTTTACTTATATTCTTTATATTTTGGATTAATTAGTCACTAATTCATTGATTTGTGAGCGATAATTACGTCGAGAGCCGGATTATTTGTTTAAAATACATAGTGAAAGCCTTCAATTTGAATAAAAATATAGATACACTTTATGGTTGTCGCAATTGTTAGATGAATTCTTTGGTAATTGAATTCTTCTTATTAAGGCTTATTCGGATCAAATGGAGATATGGTGGGTTAACTTAATTGGGTATGGTGGGTTCACTTAATTGGGATGGGTTCCATTTTGTTTCTTTAATTCGAAAACAACGTCCATTTTGACTAACGACATTCCAATATTGAAGTCAAAACTGTGGTTTTTTGCTAAAATTTCCATTTCGTACTTCTATTTTTTGTGTTGCATGTAAACATTTTGGTTGTGAAAGATAAAAATGACAACTTAGAGTTAGGGAAAATAAATATTCATTATATTGATAGAATTGCTTGTAAATCTCAAAATCTGATAGATTTTATCCCAAAAAAAAAAAAAAGCCACGCCAATAGGGGTTAATTAATAACATGATTTAAAAAATTCTATAAATGAGAAAATGAGATAAATCAATTGTAATAAAAATAAAAATAAAAACAAAAATTGTCTTCTTTAATTGTCATGACTTTTGGCATTGATCGATCTAGACTTTTAGGTTGCACAATTGAGACTCTATTTGACGATACATCACACCCTTCCATATGGTCCATGACATTGCAGCATACACCTATTGCACTGAAGTGATCGAGTCCAATGACGAGTGTGTATTATTCACGAGTTTTATTCAATTTTTAACTTAATTAGGAGCTAGATATCATGAGTAGTGAATGTTTTTAATGTGTTTATTAATGTNTTATTAATGTTGTTTTGTAGAAGTGGTGAGATGATGCAAATCAGGGAAAGAAAAAAGAAAACAAAGTTATGGCATGGATCAAGGAGAAAAGAGGAACGAAATGGGCAAAAAAGTTAAATCACCATATCAAGAAAAGCAGAGTCGCACTCTGGCGCTACGAAGGGAGCACACGCTACACGGAAGTGTGGGACAGAAGTGTGGCGTTCGACGCTACAGGGAATTGTGACGTCGTGCTGTAGTGCCGCCTGTAGATGACAAGAGCCCTTCTTTCGGGCCAATTTCGAGCCCACGAGAAATCCTACATTCACACAAACGTTGGGAGGAGTATAAATACAAGTTATTGACACTTTCAAAGGGCACGTTGAGAGAAATAGAATACAACTAGAGATTGAATAGCACAATTCAAGGGAGAAAAATATCAAAAAATTCAAGTTTTGAAATATTGATTGGAACAGGAAGAAGATCTTGGGGCAAGATTCATTTTTTTCCTACATCTTTATTCAAAACCCGGTGATGTGTTCCATAATAACTTCTTGTTTTTCTTTTTGCCTTA
Organism: Fraxinus cuspidata; assembly: GCA_903798385.1. Taxonomy (NCBI): domain Eukaryota; kingdom Viridiplantae; phylum Streptophyta; class Magnoliopsida; order Lamiales; family Oleaceae; genus Fraxinus; species Fraxinus cuspidata. Next base: position 8,476 of record CAIGRP010022104.1, on the reverse strand, counting down.
TGAGTAGCTGAATTTCATATAAGGACGAACAATATAATCTATAGAGACCATTTATTTCTTTTATTCAAAATTCTTGTTATTTTATCATACATGTGTTGATTTTGCTATGATTTTAATACGTTAAATTACTTGATCATTAATTTAATTATTTTATGAATCTTTTACGAATCGAGAAGTGAGTTTGAGATTTAGACCATATAGTATAATTCGGTATATTAGTATAACGAGTAGAGATACTTATACTAAATATTGCGATTATTATATAAATTCTTAGAACTAATATTCCGTTTAACTAAAGTTGATTCGTATAGAGATATGGGATTGAATTAGTTGAATAGGCTCAATGAGAACTCGAAATGGGTAAATTGAATACAATAGAAGAATTCGATCGAACACTACATTAGACTTTTGATTCTTAAATTAAGACTCAAAGGTGATCAATAGGTGAAATTGTTCAACCTTAAAATCCGATCATTATTTGAATTCTCAATCAATCTTTTTGTGTATTTTAATTCAATTCAAGCGTTTAAACTAAAAATTCACAACAACATATAATTGTTTGTTTGCTTTCAGAGTTACAAACATATGCTTAAGTTAAAGTATAATCTCGTGGAAACGATAACTCGGACTCAAAGGTCTATTATATTACTTGTTACGATATCGTACACTTGCAATAGAAAAAACGTAAAAAGTTTTTGGTGCCGTCGGGGATCTATTTATTTTTAGTCTTAATTTATTTTATTTTTAACTATTATTTAATTTGGTTATTTCCTTTTATTAATAGATAAAATATGTTCGTTGTATACACCGTACCCAAGGTGACGATCTTGAATCGTTTGATTTAGAGATAGAACGTACTTTCAATCGAAGATGCAAAGAACACACAAAAACAACAACATAAATGGCTGACGATCAAAATATCCATATTCCAATACAACCAATTCGACAAGTTGTCGAGAGAGTAGCAGCACCACTAGATCAACAACATGGAAATAAATGAAAGAGATTTATCAGTTTCAATGTTCTTGACGCCCATAGCAGCACCCACACACTCCATTATAGTACATCCAGATTTTGGGGTAAATAACTTCATATAAGGGCAAATTGGATTAACTTGACCAATACATTACTAGATGCTGCATTGAAATGTTTAGATGCTGAACTTCTTTGAAGTATTACTACATGGAAAGAACTGACTAGAAAATCTTGCAATGAATTTTTCTCACCAACAAAAGTAGCAAAAATCATATTGAAAATTCAAACTTTCCAACTGAAAGATAGAGAGAGCTATCACAAAGCATGAAACAGATTCAATGAGTTAATGAGAAAGCGTCAAAATCATATGATCACCATAGGTAATGTAATCAAGTACAATACTTCTACATTAGACTATCACTATTGTCAAAATATCATGTGGATTCTTCTGTCTTGAACTACCTGTTCCAGAACAATAGCGGCATAAAAGTCCAGCTAATGACTTTAAAGAAGTGTTTCTAAGAAGCCAACTCAAGCTCTATTCTTCACCTATATATATAGTTGGATTCTCTAGTAACAATCTCGTTGTGTTTTGTAAAATAATTCTCAAATTTGGGGGCAAATACAAGCTTGAACGGGAAGAGTGGAATTAAAATCATCAAATTTGGGAGAATGAATAAATTTTAGAATGGAAAACGAAAGGTAAAAGTGTTTTAAAAAATTGGGCACCTACAAAGTTGTGGCACTGCTTCCAAGACGCGGCGCTATACTGCCACGTCACGCCCTCTCATTTTTTTAATTTAATTTAATTTATTTTTATTCTCCCTTTCTTTTTCTCCTTTTTATTATTCATACACCCACCTTATATATTTATACACACACACACACACACACACATATATATCCCTCCTCCTTTCTCTTTTTATTTTCCAATTCATTCTTCCCAAAATCCCTCTCACACCTTACTTCTTTTTCTCTCCTTCTTCCCTATCCTACATACAAATCTCTTACATACATATCCCACCCATCATCTTCAACACCTTCATTGCATAAATCTAACACCTCAACATATCTTCAACTTAGAGGGATTTCTACACTTGTAAGGGTAAGTATCTGCACTTGTTTTTTGTGTGTTGTGCTAATTGATAATATATTATAAGTGGTGAGTAGATGTAGTACAAAAAATTTCTTATGAGTTTTGGTAGATTGTGGTTTGACACTTTGTGATATTGAATTTATGTTTAGGATCAAGTTTGGAAGAAGTTTAAGAGAATTTTAGATTTTAATTGTGAAATGAGTGCAAAGTGTTTGTTGAAATTCCTCTAAGAAATTTACTTCCTTTGGTGGCAACATTGATAATTTGACTACTTATTTTAACATTAGGTGATTTGCAATACATTATTGCAGGATTGAGTGGTTAATAGTAACTTGATTTGTAGCGGGTATTGTATTATTTGAAACATTCATCATATTTTACGAAGTGCGTAGTAGGTTTTTAAGGACATTTTGGGTTTGCTTGTGGTAGCTATACTAGTTTCACATTTTTGTTTTTTTCGAAGTGCACCATGCCACTTAAAAAGAAATCAAGGCCTTCGGCCTCTTCGTCAAGATCCTTTGACAGTAATAAATTTGTGAGCAAGGAAGCAGAGAAAATATATCATGACGTGGCAGTTCAAAAACAATGTATTTTAGCACGAGGTTTTGACGACCTTGAGCTTTATATGAGGGAGCAGATTGAGGGCATGAATCAGGAGTTGTTCAAAGAACAACCACAACCAGGGTTAATACCTGTTGTGAGTGAATTTTATGCAAATGCTAAAGACCCCAAGGATTTAAAAGTTTATGTCAAGGGACAGTGGATTCATTTTTACCGTACCTTCATCAATAGGTTTTATAGACTGCCTGATATAGATAAAGATGATTCTCCAAACTGCGTTAGCATAGGGCAATCGATCAGCTAGACACACTTCGAGAGTTGGCCTACCCGATACCACATGGAAACCATCCAACAACGATGTCACTAATTTTCGGCAATGGGCATGTTTCCACAATGTAACATGTTGTACTATTTCACATGTGCTAAACTCCTGCCCAGTAGCAATATTAGTGAAGTGACAAATGAGAGGGCATTGTTGAACTATGCTATTCAAATGGGCCTCAGTGTTGATGTGGGTAATGTCATTCAGACCAACTTCTTGCACATACTTCTTGGATCTACAACTGTCGGTCTAGGTTACCCTTCATTAATTTATACTCTGTGTAGAGAAGGGCGAATTGTGAGATTCCCAACAAATGAGATAATTCATCCTAAATCCCCCCCTAACTAAGAAGATAATTTGACAGTTTACTAGCAAATAGTTCTTTGCCAATGCTCCACCACAAGATAGAGGCACAGTCATCCCGTCTTTATCGTCTTTCGCCTGTCAGTTGGCAGACTGATGAAATTATTGGTCGAGTTAAGGCCATGCAATTGCAGCTAACTCAGAGACAAGAAGAGTTGGAATTGAGGAATAAAGAGAGACATGATGGAATCCAGCGTCAACTTGATCAACTGCAGGCATCCATGATCGATCAATATCAGCAGTTGCAAAACTCTTTGTATATATAGTATCAATATCATAACGAGTTCTTCTCGGTGTTTGCCTTTGCATATCCCCACGCGTCATTCTCCCCACACTTGAATTGCCATATCATCCAGTCAACCAGGATCCATCTCACAAAGGCGATGGCGATGACACGCAGTGATATATTCAGAGAAGTCATATTCATTCTTTGTATTTATTTTCACATTGGGAACAATGTACGTTTTAAGTCTGAGATATGTGAATCAACATGGTTAATAGCTATTGTCTTTTGTTTCGTAGTTGTGTATGATATTATTTGATTTCGTGAATTTTTTTTAAACAAATTAATGCATACTTGTGTGAGTTAGATAGTTTTGTTGGCTATAATGAATATACTTGATAGCATGTATTAATTTGTGACCTGTGGATGAATAATATGAGATAGTTGAATTTTCCTTATCCAAGTGAAGTGGTATTATTTTTATTCACGATAATTGAGTATAGCATAAGAAGATTCATATGTATAGGCTGAATAGATGACTTAGATGCTTAATCTCTTAACCTTTGATTCGCAACATCCTTTAAACTTCTATCTATAATAATTTGGGATATTCTAGCTAGTAAAGGAAACGATTATAGATTGTTGTGATTTTGTACATGTGAAAATGTTTATGTAAAGTATTATTGACTTTTTAGTATAAGCATGGTGATGACCAATTGCTAGGGATCTAACCTCTATAAAATTTATTTTTCTTTTATAGAAAATAAGTATTACACTTATTGAGATTATGCCTCACGAGGGCACATTTTTTACTCAAGTTTGTAAGTCCGTAGGGGTATCTTAAAACCTAGTATCCTTTGATATTCAAAAGTCTGAGAGTTACCGACTAAAAGCTTGTTACAGGGTCAAGAAGAGAAAAATGAGTGAGGTCAAATCACACTATTAAGGAAAGAAGAATGGTGCCCTGGCGCCACGAAGAGAGCACACCAAAGGTGTAGCACCGAGGCACCAAGAAGTCGAGAGAGGTATAGAAGTGTGGTGACATGGCGCCATGGGGAATTGTGACGCGACGTTGCGTTGCCACATGTAGATGATAAGAGTCCCTTTTTCGGCCCAATGTCGAGCCCACAAGAAACCCTACATTCACACAAACGTGAGGATGAATATAAATACAAGTTATTTGCACTTTTAAAGGGGTTCCACACCTTGAGAGAGAGAGAGAGAGAGAGAGTACAACTAAAGATTGAAGAGCGCAATTTAAGAGAGAAGAACGTCAAGAAATTCAAGTTTCAAAACATTGATTAGAAAATGAAAAGATCTTGGTACAAAATTAATTTCATTTTCCTACATCTTTATTCAAAACTCGATGATGTATTCCATAACAACTTCTTTGTTTCTTTTTGCATTATTAGTAGCTAAATTTCATATTAAGACGAACAATATAATCTACTTGAAACCATTTTTTTATTCAATATTCTTGTTATTTTATCATACATATGTTGATTTTGCTGTGAGTTTAATACGTTAAATTACTTAATCACTAATTTGATGATTTTGTGTTTTTTTTACGAATCGAGAGATTTTGTTTGAGATTTAGACGATATAGTAAAATCCGATATATTAGTATGACGTGTAGAGATGCATATACTAAATATTGAGATCATTACATGAATTTTTAGAACTAATATTTCGTTTAACTAAAGTTGATTCGCATATAGATATGAGATTGAATTATTTAAATAGGCTCAATGAAAATTCGAAAGTGGTAAATTGAATACAATAGAAGAATTCGATCGAACACTAATTTGGATTCTTGAATCTTGAATTGAGACTTAAAGGTGATCAGAATTTGTTAGACCCTAATATCCGTTCATTATTTGAATTCTCAATCAATCTTTGTTTGCATTTTAATTAATTTCAAATGTTCAAATCAAAAATTCACAACAACATATAATTCTTTGTTTACTTCATCAAATAAGAGTTAGAAAATTTTGATTAAGTCCAAAAATATAGTTCTCGTGGGAACGACAATCCTGATTCAAAAGTCTACTATATTACTTGTTGCGATATCGTACACTTGCGATAGAAAAAATGCAACATCCAACTACTTCGTCTAGCGAGTGACTCCAACCAAATAAATGAATGGTCCATATTTTTCCTTGATCTGTTATATATATATATATATATGAGACCAAGATCCTTTTATTTTCCATCCGAGAGTCTTATTTTCTACAAGAAATCCACTGAAGGGTTCTTTATTTCTGGAAAAATGACAAACAGGTAATTATTATACTACGCCGGTAATTCATGAAGTGTGTTCAACTTAATAAAGTCTAAGAAACATCCTGTTTCATTTTGCAGGCTAGAAGGCAAGGTTGCTGTAATAACTGGTGGCGCCAGCGGCATAGGGGAAACCTCGGCCAGGCTTTTCGTCAAACATGGCGCTAAGGTTGTTGTTGCTGATCTCCAAGATAAACTAGGCCAGGCGGTGTGCGAAAGCATAGGATCTCCAGAAGTCATTTCCTATGTCCACTGCGACGTAACTAATGACACTGATGTACAAAATGCAGTGGACACGGCTGTTTCCAAGTACGGTAAACTAGACATAATGTTTGGGAATGCTGGTATCCCCGGCAAGGGCGACACCTCAATTTTGGCTACCGACTATGAAGACTACAAGAAGGTTTTCGACGTTAATGTTTTTGGTATGTTTTTATGCGCCAAACACGCTGCAAGGGTAATGATTCCAGCCAAGAAAGGGAGCATTATCTTTACTTCTAGTGTCGCCTCTGTGGTTTATTGGGATATTCCTCATGCATATGCTACATCCAAAACTGCAGTAGTAGGATTTACAAAGAATTTGTGTGTTGAATTGGGAAAGCATGGAATTAGAGTCAATTGCATTTCTCCCTTTGCTATTGCTACACCAATGATGATGACTGGGTTCAAAGACGCAGGAAAGGAGAAGGTGGAGGAATTGGTGCATGAAATAGCAAATTTGAAAGAGACAATCCCAGAGACAAATGACATAGCTGAGGCTGCACTGTTCCTGGCCAGTGATGGATCCAAGTATGTAAGTGGGCAGAATCTAGTCATTGATGGGGGTTACAGCGTTACAAACGTTGCTCTCAGAGAAGGCCTAAAGAAAATGTTTTCTTGATTTAGTTTATTGTCATCATTGTCATAAAAATTGTTGTGTTTTCCAGTTCCTCAATTGCGTTGCATTGGGAGTACGTTGATAATGCGACGAATAAGATTTTTAATTTCTCTCTCTTTTTAATATTGTTCAGTATTATTCAACACGTTCACCTACTAAACATGTCATAATTGTATGTTTGTGGAAGTAATTATAATTTAATCACTTGTGATCAATTATATTTTTTATTCATACATTTCATAAAATTCACTTCTTTAATATTGTTTATTATTATTCATGCATTAGGCCGGACAATCAAATGAATAAGATTTTAATCTCTTTCTATTATTAAGTATTGTCTATTGTTATACACTCCATTAACCTACCAAAACTGGAAGTAATAAATTATATTACTTCTTATCAAATATATTTTTTATTCACACATTTATCAAGATTCACGCTTACAATTTATGATCACTTAAATTTTATTTTATTCATCGATGTGCTCTCTTACTCATAATTGGTAGGATAAAAACTTCACACTGCTGACGTGGCGGAGAACCTTTTGTAAAATCGTCATAAATTCAAAAAATCGTACTTACAATTCTGAAAAAATTTTATCATGCTCATCAAGAGCAAGAGATCAATTCTAATTTATTCATTTCTCAAACGCGTGTATCGCGAGGGACTTCACATAAAGATTGCGTTTCGAAGTATATCAACATGAGTGGACAGCATAGATTGGTAAAGTCACACAAAGATTCCATGTCTTTTGTTTGAATTGTGGTGTTTGAATATAAAATACTTGTTACTTTATGAATGGGACATGATAGACTGCAAATCAGTATTAAGCAAGTGGAGTGATCGTTGGTGAAAAATGGGAGTAGTTTGTTATGTTGTACACACTTTGTTGAGTATTTTTAGATAATGTGGCAGGACTTACCAAGAATTTGTGTTAAATTAGGAGAATATGGCATCAATGTAGATTGTTTCACCTTTGGCGTGCCTGTGTGTCCATTATATCGAGAAAATAGAGTTTTGAATATTGATTTTTTTGGAGAATGTGCGATTAAAAAGTCGGGAAAATTTTTGAGTTTATGTGTAAAATATGTTATTGTATAAATGTTTAGTTGAAAATGAATATGAGAATTAACGAGTTTTAAAATAATGATTGTCAAATAAATGATAAATGATGACGTAGAAGTTAAAAGGGTCAATCTTGTGTAGTTTGGTAAATTAGATTGGGTCACTTCAATTGCGCGAGTCTAGACTTGCATTTGTTTGGCCCCTATTATATTATAATTCATTTTTCTCTCTTCTTATTAATCATACATTTTTCAATAAAATAATATCATACGTAAATCTTAAAAAAATTTCCTTCATTTTTAACTATATATTCTTCAAAAAAAATTTACTATTCAAAAATCAGATTCTCATAATGAGAGAATAATGGAGGCCAAACGGGCACTTAATATTGTTATGTTTCACCATATTCCAGCAATTACAAAACCATTTTTGTTATTGAAAAGCTAATAATCATGATAGGTATTCAATTTTAATCATCTCGACACCTTTCTATACAAATTTGAGGTTTATGCTTAGGTTAACTAGACTTGGAACGGAAAACAAAAGTAAATTACTTGTGTAAACACCAAGAAAATGTATAACAAAATTCGGGATGTGATTTGAAAAGGGTAAATAGCACAAAACGTCCATACCTTTCAATATCATTGTACAAAACGTCTCTACCTTTCATTTTTTGGCGTTTTCACCCTTACCTTTCACATTTCTTGTGCAAAA
>CAIGRP010022096.1:0-18801 GCA_903798385.1 Fraxinus cuspidata | reverse complement strand
TGGATTTCATGTATGCTAAATTTTGTGTGGATTGTCTAAAGCTAATAAGATGAAAATTAGATTGAAATTTTAAGTTTGGATTCGATTTTTGAAAATGAGTGTTTATAAAGGGGTATTGCGCGGATTACATAAAAAGGAAAAAAGAAAAAAGAAAATAGAAATAATAATGAATATGTTGTGTTATTTTATTGTGAAACTTCTTTTTGTAGCCTTAATGATTCGAGTTATTAAGTATGCAAGAGTATCTAAAAACCTAGTGCCCTATAGTCATTTGACTTGGGAGTCGTAGTCTGAAAACTCACTACAAGGGTCATTTAGAAAGGTTAATGAAGAGGAGTCTACAGAATAGTTAAAAAAATAAAAAATTTCTATATGTCTTGATTAAGCCACAATCGCTCATTTGAGAGAATTAGATTTTTGACAAGAGATTATTAGCTTAATTGATTATTAGATGTTGAAGCAATCAAAAATAAGGAGAATCCGCATTTGTTGATGAAAATAATGAAGGTTGGGGGTGTGTATCTTACGAGTGAAGAAAGGAAACCTATTTGGCCATAAATGGTCGGAATGTGAATCACTTTATGAATTTATGATACTTGACATAATTTTTCATGCACACACGTCGATTTTGTAATGGATAAAAAGAAATTAATTTTAACATTGTAATTTTGTAGCAGTTCATAATTTTAATACATGTATTCCAATTTTGAGAGAAAAAACAAATTATCTAATAAAATTTTTGGTAAGTTAGGTTATAATTTTATTTGAGAATAAACAAATATTCAAGTTTGGGGTTGTTTGATAAGTGTATTTTGTACACTTATTTAGGTCATTAAATTAGAGTATTTGTTAGTGATTTGGATGAGTTGTAGCTTAATTTTGTGTTAATTATGTTTGTTAAGTTAAACTTAATGCAAATTTGTGAATTTGGAAGAAATGAATGAAAAATGTGAGAAAATGAAGGAAATTTAAAGTTTGGGGACCAAAGTGTAAATATCCAATAGTTGATTCGGAGCACACAAAACGATGATTGAAAATCATATAGGATCAACGGGATGCAATTTGAGATCAAATGAGTGAAATATAATGGAAGTATTTTCACAAATCAATTTCCAGCCCAAGAAGTTATGCTACGAAAATTTTTAGTCTCAACTTGAGACCCATTTTTCGTATGGCTAACGATTGAATTGGAAATATTGTATTTCTAGAAGAATTATAGCCCTTTAAATTACATTTCCAATGCATTATGTAGAAAAAGTTATGACCAAAATACAGAAAGATGTTCATATACAAACTTGCGTGCGCGCGACACCTTATTTTCCCCAACCTGAGAGCCATTTGGTTCTACAGCGTGCACAACAGTTATATCGATGCGCGTGCATGGGCATTTTTCGCAGAGGAATCTTTAGTTTCATTTCATGATTCAAACTATTTTGAAAACCAAATTAGACGCGATTTTAACATATTTTCTGACTCTTATAAATAGAGAACGAGGGATATACATTAAAAAACCATCTCTTGCCTCTTCATACACAATAGTTTTATTAAATTCATTAAGAACAAGAGGCTAATTGCTTTATTTTTTTTTATAGAGGAGATCAAACTATAGCAAAAAATTGAAGATCAATTACATCAAAATTTTGAAGAATTAAACCTTGGAATTGAAGATCATCTTTTGATTTATTTCATGATTCGAGTGATATTTTTCTATTATTTTTCTTTTAATTTATATATTAACGTGCTGGGCTAGACCTACTTTTGTATTGAATGAAGATGAACCATATTTGTTATTTGTTATAATTCAATATAGTAGTTTAATTTAATTCTTGCGTTCTTGATTCATTTTGCATACTCATTACATTATTTAATTGATTGTCCACAAATTAAATAATTAGTTACTTATTATAGTGTTGGAAGACTCACAATAAGTTTAGAACGCGATAAAATTAACATATGTGTAATAGATGTTAGGAATAACATTTTTGACATATGCAATCTTATAGATAATCTAACTTTAATACTTTATAATCATTCGAATTCGGGCAAGGAATAGATTTGGGTTCGTGGTTAGGATATATTTAATTTATCTTGAAAAAAAATTATATATTATAGTTTTATCGATTGTCAAGAACGCATGGACGGAACTAGATTACAAATCAATAATTGAAATAGATAGCAATATGAGAATTCGAAATCCAATACAATTATCCATAATTTGATACAAAACAATTTTTACCTCTTTCGTAGATAATTCAGCATAAAATCAAATCAAAATCTCTATTTCATTTACACAATTAGAATTCCATAAAAAATTAGTAAATTTGAATTGAATTTATTATTTATGGGACTATAATTCTCAACTCATCAATTTTATTACTTGTCAACGATCTCGTACGTTCGCAAATTTTGCACGAACAAGTGTGGTAAGATCCAAACTAAGATGTAAGCAAGGGAACATGAAGGAAACTGAGTAGGGTTGCATTTTAAGTAATGGACCATGATTGGACTCTAGAAGTCCCCCAAGTCCAAACTGAATTCCGCGTGTAATAGGCCCACATTCCACAATCAACATTTAATTCCTCACACGTGTTTGTGTGTCACTTGTGTAAGTATCTCTGGCATGGAATTATCCTTTTTTTTCCCCCCAATTTTCCTTTCTCCCTTTCGTTCGGATTGAAGCTCAAATTTATTTTTTTACCCTTCAACCACAACGGTTAATTATGTTACAACAAATTCTTTTTATAGATTTTAAGAGGTTTAAATACATGATTGTTGCACCGACACATTATTTAAAGCTATATTAAGAATCTTTTTGAGCTTCATTTTTTTGACAATATGTTTTTTTTTGAAGAATGTGTAGCTAAAAAATAAAAAATTGAATTTACGTACAAATTATTTTATCGAGAGAGTGTGTAGATAAAAATGAGTTTGACCAAAAATGAATTTCTAGAGAATGTGGAGCTCAAACATGGCCTCTGTAGTTGAGGAAAAATCACCCATGATGCCTTATATCGACCCTAAGTTCACCCCACACGTGAGAATTGTAAATTAATTGGGGGCAATGATAATAATTGAGGTGCAAATGCAAGAGTTAAGAGGGTCGAGAAAAACAATATAAGTTGAAAAGAGGATAATATTTTATTTATTTATTATTTATGTTTTAGTTAAAAGTTTGGGTGTGGATGTTTTTAAAACTATTATATTTGATTTTACATAAGACACGTGTGACATTTTAACCGATTTGTTTTGTATATGTTTGAAAAATCTTTATAAATTGTATATAGATAAAAATGAGTTGTAAATAAGTGAATAATATCTATGAATCTCTTGAAAAGTGTTGACAACAAGCGATTTAGCAGTAGAATGAATCATCGGTACTGAGAGGCATATATAAGTGGAATGCCAAAGACTACACAAGTAAGTTTCAAAAGCCTGATCCAATCAACTGAACAAATGGGTCAGATTGAGCCAACTGGTAATTTCTAGAACCTACTAGTGTTCTTTAATTTGAGTTGAGCTCAAAATTTAAAAGAAAAAGCACATAAATTTCGATTTTGTAAAACAAAAATTTCCAATATTTCAAACCAGTTTAGTACAACTGCCGGAGTGACCTGGTCGAGCAGAGAACATGTTCAATGTAGAAATGTTATTTGTAGAGAAAATTATAGAACTAGTTGAGTTGGCCAAGCTTGACCCAATTTTCTCAATAATACATAATCTACACTAAGTAAACAATTTCTCTCCGAGAAACAAATGATAGTGTAAGCACTGATAGAAAAAATAGAGAAGGAAATCTCGACTTATCAAATACCTTAGGACGCTTGAAGAAGAAGAAGAACAACAGCAACAACAGTGAATTTTAACTCTTTTGAAACTCATTATAAATTGGCACTATATGACAAATTCTTTTTTATATTTGATAGATAAATATTGATATTATCAATAAATTATTGAAAATAAATAATATTTATTAATTATAAATTTCAAAGAAAGTAATATATATACACACACACACGCACTTATTTTTTATTGTTAGATGTTTCTCTATAACAATGAAATTATATTAAATTTTATCTTTAACAAATATACACACACGTGTATTCGCGCACTAGCGAATTTAGAGGACCCACCCCATTTCAGATTTTCAGGTGTGAAAATACTTTTTAATTTTTATTTTTTTTGAAAATTACACCACTTTTAAATATCATTATGCTAAAATCAGGAATGAGATTTAATTATTCCCAAATCAAGTGATAAATCAATTTTTTAATATTAAATAATAATACTCCACCCCATCCCCAATGCACCCTACAATTTTAATTTCATTCCCCAAATCATTTCTTCCCATCTATTTTATCTCATTCCTTATCTTTCTTTGCTCCGACCTCCATACTCTCCAGTAGCCTCTCTCTCCACCCAACCCATACTCCTCGGTGTCGCGAGCAAAAGTGACATCGGCAGTACGCCGAGTAGGTCAACAAGTGTCATTGTTGAGCGGCGCTCTGTAGCGACCATCTGAGCATAGATGAGTTGTTCGCCACTGCAAAGCAGCTACGTTGAGCTCGTACTTTCACGGACAATTGATGTAGCACTAGGCTGGTTAGCCATCTGAGCTTCACTTGAAGGTGAAATTGTGGTGACGGGGTTGTGTTTGTGTTTGCATGGCTAGGTGTTCGAGTTTAGGTTTCATCTGTAAGTGAAATGGTGAGGGTGTTGGTAGTGGAAGAGGGGGTGGCGACCTGCCGAGCTGTTTGAGTTTCAGCAGCATATGGGGTTGTGGGGATGGTATTGGTGGTATGTTTGGTTGCTTGTCGATCCGCTTGAGTTTCAACAATAGGTAGAATTGTGTTGGTGGTAGGGTTGGTTGTATTCTTAGTCGTTTAAGTTTCAACTGTAGGGAGAGATGTCGAAATGGGGGTAATAGTGGTGGTCTGACCAACCGATTGAGTTTCAGCTGTAGATGGAGGTGTGTATGTGGGGGGTTTTGCATTCCGAGTCGATTGAGTTTTTGTGACCAAATCTCTTGAATATATGACATGTTAAAGTGCACGGGTTACATGTAAAAGTGCACAAGTCACATGTCATAGATTTAAGAGATTTGGTCACGAGCCAATAAATCAGATCACAAATCCAAGAGATTCAATCACTTGCCATTGAATCAAGTCACGATCACATGTAACAAAGCACGTGTCAGAGTGCATATCGCATAGGTCATGGATTCAACTTTCAAAAGATTTGATCACAGACCATTGGATCAGGTCACAAGTCATAGATCCAAGAGATTTTGTCACATGCCATTTGATCGGGTCAAAGGACATAAGTCAAAGTGCATATGTCATATGCTACAAATTCAAGAGATCTGGCCACATACCATCGATTTATCCGATCTCAGTTATCCAAACTGGTCACAAATTCAATTAACCAAATTTCGACGGTGAGAATTGAAGTTATTTTCTCTGATAAGTACTCTATAAATTACATCGGGGGTTGTTTTCAGTTTTCAATTTTAAAAAATCATTTTAAATTGTACCAACATTTCTGAGTCTGAATGAAGAAGATGAGCAGTCGATATTCTCCAATGGTCACTATATTTCTCCCTCTATCTCTACTATTTGAGCCGATGACGCTCATTCATCGATGAAGAGTTCTTCATCGACATGATGGATATTGACGGGTTAATGCTGGTGGCAAGTGGATGTCAACAACTATAAGAGGGGATGACGACGTATAGTTGCGCGAGAGTGTGGATGGGATGGGGGACGATTGTTTGGTGGGGTAGGGTAGGGTGGGGTGGGTAAATCAATTTTATTTGATAATATTATTATTTAAAATTAAAATAGAATTAACACTTGACTTTTGCATTTTTAAATTTAAAATCTGAAAATTGAAATTTGATTTGGCGCGTACTTAATACCTAACTTGTGATTTTTTCACCTTTTTCTTTTTTACATATTAACTCGACTTTAAAAAAATTTAGTTCGATTCTGGATCCGTCCACGTATCCACATATTCTAAATTTTGTTAAAAAGCTATATCAACGTACTAGTATCGTAATGTATTCGAATTATATGTCTCATCCAAATACACTAAATTCACAATAGCTACATCAACCATCCTCTTTTCAAGGGTCCCAAAATTCACTACCAATAAGAAAGCCCCATCTCACCCACAAAAGTGCTTTCATCACTAGCATAAGGGAAATGTTGGGTGTACAAGGTGGGGGTTCCGGAACCCCCACAGACAACTCACATGAGGTGCCCAACATTTCCCCTAGCATAATTGGCAACAATTGTCCGACCATTGATACAAATAAAAAAGAAAAATTTTAAAAAAATGAAAAGTTTCACGTTTTCTCCACTACTGGATCTAGCAAGGACAGGAGAGGTACGTTTCCATTATTTTACACGAATATCAAATCCTGTCTTGTGTAATGCTCTAACAAACGCAAATAAGAAGTTGAAACATGGAATCTGACTTAGATTTCAACCAAAAGGGAGCTAACAAGTGGATTGAAATGGTGATAATTGGACCATGATGATTCGGATTGGGATTGACTAATGTACGAGTGTCATTTTCGTTTTGCAGAATTATGGAGGGTTTGATTCAGGTGTCATGAGCATACCAGTGTCGGGAGGTTGTGTACGGTAGATTTCCGAGGCCAAAGAGACAGGCATGATGCAGAGAGCCTTCGATTCAAGAAATTGCATCGCAGCCCCAACATTTTCTTCCAAAAGTTTAGCAACCTGCCGTTCTGTACCATCATTCGACCACCTCTCCCAAGATGACACAGTCCTTCCACCTTCACTGTCTTCTTCCTTCAGAAATAATGCACAAAAGATATATAAAAGTGAGATGGAGAACCTGCTAAAAGAGGATATCTTGCTCTGATTATTACCTCTACTGATGATACTGGGATGTCAGTCACAAGTGGTGCAACTGCACATGCTCCCCCCAATCTACTCATGCTCAACACCTGGAAGATTTATGATATAAATAAGGAGAAAGGTATACAAAGTTATCTTATTGAAATTTTACTGAAGGGCAGACTTCAGGGCTCCATTTCTGGAAAAGGTGAATATCGGTGATGGCTGTAAGAAGAAATGTTTATTGGCATTGGGAAGAGGAGATCAAACGATTTGTTGTCTTTGATAAGAGAACATATACTTCATCAAATGTTCCAATCCAAAGCCTAGGGTGGCGACACTGGATTTTAAATATTTTATATATTAATTGCATCTATGGTACGAGATAACAGGACTTCAACATACAAGACCATGGATCCAAAAAAGGTAGCTTTCTCTGGACATGGAAGGTTACCGAATCAAAGAAAAAACATATAACGTTTTTGTCATCATTAACAAGTAAGAAACATTCATGAGGCTATTTATATTTGTTAAACAACCCATCATATTTAACCTACCAATGCAAAAATGAAGTATCCTCCCAACTCTTCATGATGCATCTAAATCTTAAAGCGAAAGACCATCAAATAAGAAATAAACATGTCCAGATGGATTTTACATAACTTTACCTTCACTTGCAGTCTCAGGAACTTCACATATTCAACAATTTCATCAATCATCACAGCCCTATCACTCTGTATAAAAATAGTAAATTTGAGTATTAAGAATCCTTTGAGATACATTACAAAACCAGAATACCAAGTGCCTATTTGACACCCATTAATTTATTTTATGGTTTGCTACTGGATTATTTTCAATTACACATTCACACGATAAAATATTTTACACGTATACCAAAAAATTTTCCATACTTTTTAACCACACATTCTTCCAAAAATATTAGTCAAAACTCATTTTTTTCCCCAATTAATGAGAACCATACAGGCTCTCATTATCATGATTGTTAACAGGGAAAGGCAGAATGTGGAAGATTTTGAGTGCAAGAGTATGGAAGGTTCTTCTTTAAATGTTTCATGGGAAAATTTTATAATAAAATGAGAATAGAGGTTCATGAAAGAAAGACACCGCGAATTACTAATGCTATAAAACACTGGGTATTTTTTATTTTTTCTCCAAGTGAAGCATTTGATTGGATGTTAATAAGCATATATTAGGAACATGAGCCAGTATTGTTTCTTGGCCCAAAGATAGAGGTGCATCTGCATATCTACATATATATGTCAACACATACAGCTACACAGATGCACCTTTTGTTTGACAAACTCGTTGAATTCATCACATTCATTTAAGCACAAGTTCTGTAAACAGTGCCATCAGAAAAAGAGAACTGAGCACGTACATGACTATCACTAAGCTCATACTTGAAATCATTGTAAGAAAACTTTTTATGAGGTTGAATTTAAGTTGGCAATTCACTATGGACCTCTTCAAAACTAAGTCCAATTTCATTTTTTTATGAATCAGAAACTCCTTTATACATAACAATAAGACAATATAAAGAAAAACACTTAAATAAAGGCCAATAAAGGAAGACAAGTTTTTACATTTATACTTCGTACAATGGTTGTGAAGATCTTTATTGAAATTATAAGATCATGATCATGCATTAGAATAAAAGGGAAGACTAGACAACATGTTAAGATTAATTATGGTCTCTATGCGTGAAGTTTAGTAGATATCAATCTTACAATGTGTGTATTTGAATGCTGGATGCTTAAAATTTTATCTTGCACGGTAAAATGTGGCTCCCTTCATCCCAAAGCTAAATCCTGTTTTACTAGGCAATTTTTTTTCCTAGCAAAAGTATAGAATATGTAAATCTTACACGATATGTCATTTATGACAAAACTTCCCAATGTCTTGTGTAAAAGTAAATCTATGATAGAATGGGAATTTTTAAACATATAGAATGTAATCTTTTCCCTTTGACCAAATGAGCGAAAATTGCACTTTATCAGGTATGATCACAAGTTCCTGCAGTGGCAGCATAATTTTAAGAAATGAATTTTTTTTCATCTGGTTGTCAATACAAGTCATTTTTTTTTAATGCTGTTAGAATGTTCAATTCACCTTTTTCTCCCTTCATGTAGAAAACGGATTTTACGATACTAAATCCGTGTATTATAGATAGTAGAAGCAAAGAGAAGACTGACCTTGTTGACATTAGGAACCAACTCTTGCAATGCTCTTATTCTTTCTGCTATTCTCTCCCTGCGCAACTGTAACAGGATAATACAATATGAAATGGCATGACTGTAAGAATGACAGTCAAAGACTTATCATATTATCTCACTTCTGATAGCAGATAGTAGTTACAGATCAGACCTTTTTTCCCCTCTTCTACTATGTTCCTGGCCATATTTCTTTTATGCTATTCATTTTATTTTAGTTATCTGAAATGTCATCAAGGTTACTTAATGGGGGGGGGGGGGGGGGGCCATCACGTGGAAATTGTGCAATACTGCAACTGCATCACTACATAAAATCCAATTACAATTAACTCGAAATAAATTCATTACATCTCAGCAACAATGATTTCCTAACAACATAATAATTCACTACTACAAATTTAACTAGACAATATGGTTAAAAAAATCATCTGCAAGACATTCAATGAATAAAGTTGTCTTGTTATATCCCATTGAATGGTATAAGTGCCTAATTGCGTAGTAATTATTTCTTAACACCATACGGACACTAAACTTGGTAGACTTGTCCGACCCCTTGAGATTCATGTGGCCAGATATGTGGAAAAAAGAATTCTAGAAGCCGCTTTATAGAAACAACTATGAATTATGCAATGGGAGAGTCGATACGACACACCTTCAGTGGCTTGTCCTCGTCTAGCCCGCACCCTTGGGCGAATTGCAGGTGGATGCTGCACTACAGGAGCCGTACAAGGCATTGGCTGCCCATGAACAGAAGGGGAAAAAAGAGAAGAGAACAACATCAGGTGACAGAGGATGCTTCCATAATAAGACATTCCATCTCACAATTCTAAGCATCAAATTATACCAAATGAACAACTTTAACAGCATCTAAACAACTATCTCAATTATCACTTACTAAAAAGAAGAAATTCAGATAACATACAACCATAATTCAAATATATTATCAGAATTATTTTTGATAAATAATTCTTCAAAAATATATCAATAAAAGGTTGTGTTATCACCATATATTAATAAAATTCATAAAATGACCCTTGCAGTACTAGAATTGCTAAATGTAAAAGAAAATTAACTCAAAATATACCGGTCTAACGGCAGAGGAAACTCGGGAATCAACGACGTCGTCACGGAATCTCTTTCCACTACTCGAGGCATCGTCCATTTTCATAAACCCTCCTGTCCATTGCTCCAAGTTCAACCCCAACGGAAACCCTCCGCCAGCCGCACCTCCAGTTCGATCTCCATATGAACCACCGAGTCCAACGCCAACGCCGCCAAGGTTCGCCGAGCTGTTGCCGGAGTTTAGCTGCATCATCATCGGAGCCTGAGATGCGACTTCGGCTGTTCCCGCGCAACCCAAGATTTGGTCCAGAAAGTCATTGGATGGGCCCTCTCCCGTGTTGTTAGCCATGTTCTGAGCAGTGGATCGCTGTCTAGTGCACAGCGTGAACTCCAAAATAGCATATACCCAATGGCGTTGTGTGTAAAACGAGAAAGAGAATTGATTTGGTGAAGAAGCAGTTTCTACTTTTTCCACACAGTCAGAGCAAACAAGAAAGAGAAATGGCTGCTTTCTTCTTCAACCTTTAAATTATAATAAAAAGAAGAATTAGAATAAATAGCTTCTTTTAATTACATTTCATATACGCCACTGAACTTTCAGAAAAATGTCAATAAACTTTAATCACATTTCAATCAACCCCCAATTCTCAAAGCCCCTGTTTGGCTCCCATTTCTTAACACTTAGGGGTTGTTCTCTCTGTATTTCAGTTTTGTGTTTTGAGTTTTGAATTCATTTTTAATTTTATGTTTTGAGTGTCCATTTTGAGATTGTTGAAAATGTATTCTCTTTGACATTTTGAAAAATTGTTTTGAAAACACCAAAAACAAGTTTTGAAAATTTTGACTTGATTATAACTGAAAACACTCAAAACGACAAATTTGTCGTTTTGTATTTTCTTTACAAAATTTTTTTGAGTGTCCATTTTGAGATTGTTGAAAATGTGTTCTCTTTGACATTTTGAAAAATTGTTTTGAAAACACAAAAAACAAGTTTTGAAAATTTTGACTTGATTATAACTGAAAACACTCAAAACGACAAATTTATTGTTTTGTATTTTCTTTATAAATTTTTAACTTATTTTCAAAAATGCGTTTTCGAAAATGGAAAAGAGAACGCGTTTTTGCTGTTTTGGAAAATCGAAAACAGAAAACGGGTTGAAAATGGTAAAGAGAACAAGCTCTTATTTTTCTCAAAACTCATTTTTAATCACCTCTCTCGTGGAATTGATAATTTTTATCAACTTTTCAATCACATTTTCACCAACTTTTATCAAAATCTATTTTTTATTCAAACTTAACATGGGTGAATTATAATCCTTTCAAAATAAATCACGTAAAGTGACACATAGACCAAGCATAAAACTTGTAACATGCTCGTATAGGACTCTCCATCACTGAAAATTAAAATCATGACTTTGTTTTAAAGAAAAATATATATGCAAATTATCGCTATCAAGTTAAAACTAAAGCGTATATCAAAAGTCGTGTGTAAAGACTATTGTGATGAGTTAACCCTAAATATTAATTTAAAATTTATTAGAAACAACTTTTAAGCGTTTCTTAAGTTGCGAGACTAATTTAAATTCATGTAATTCAGAGCTCGTTCAAATTTAGTTCAAGAGTCACTAAAGAAATAAAAAATTTCATAAGAGACCTTCACTATTTTACTAGCAATAATTAATTAGTTTGAAACTAGTCAAATTGCAATATATAATAAATTGAAAGCAAAAAAATGGAGAAAATAAAATAGAAATAGTTGGGCAAAGAGGCTAATTTTTCCACAGGGTTGTCAACGATTAAAAAAAAAGTCAAAATCAACTGCAGGCATAATTAATGAGTCATAATTTTACACCTAAATAAACAATCTGAGTTGACTTCATAGTGGACACGTATGAGTCAATTTCCACAACTTCAATTTTAATTGAACGGTGTTACATGGCCGTGTGGCCTGTACATGCCAGCCAGGGGACGTCCCCCTGTGATGGGGGAGAAAAATCTGTCCCCGGCACGAACAGGGTCGACGTGGCTCTGTATGTGCAACTTTGATTTTTTTAATTTCCATTTAAGAACAGTTTTTTAACAAGACTATTGTCATTTTCCAGTTATACAAGAATTGAAAGATGAAAGGAGCCTAATAGTCTAGCCACAATTTCATTAGATGTAATCTTATTCGCACTCGCACTTGCTCGATAAAATTATAATGGGACTATAATGAAAAAAGGGTGGTGGGCACTACAAAAATTCAGGGATAACAAGTGGATAGTGATTATGAATATGTAGTTAAAATTAAAGTTAGACTTTGATTTGAAATTATAATGAGATAATAATTTTATCCAAACAAGCACAGAATAGAACCGAACTTGTAATGACTTTAAGCATTATCGTGGCCCCATAAATAAAAGGCCACAAAAAGGAATTTGATTGGGTCTTGCCTACTAGTTTACTACATTTCTTTCACTAGTGATATGAAATTCTATAATAGCACCTTGTCCAGAAAATGTGCAAGTGAGAATGTTGAGTCTCACGTTGTTAGCTAAGAAATCTTACGATACATCGTTCCAACAAGAGAAAAATAATAATATTCAAAGGTACGTGGCTTCAAGAGCTCTGCTCTGCTTGGCCCATGAGCCCAATGAGCATGGCAAGCTCTTTTTTTATTCATTGAAAAATCTTGAAATCCTAGCTTTCGAGTTAACTTGGACAATAGCATGAATATAAATAAACATTTTAGGTTCTTATTCTGAATATGAACGGTTGTAGAAATAGAGAAACTTATGTTAGATAAGCATGATCTAGTCTTCTATACTATTTAGTGACTTATTTTCTAGCTTAAAATCTCAAGTGCATTGAAAAATCTAACAGATTAAGGGTCTGTTTGATATAACATTTGCTTTTCTTTCAAGTGCAAAACATTTATGAGTAAGTTATCTTAATTTTTGTTAAGAAACTTATTTCTATAAAAGTTTCCTATTTCGAAAGTCCTTATACAGAAAGTCAAATTGGACTAATTTTCTTTTCTATATATAAACTCTTCTAATTAGAAAAAATTACTTTCATAAATTAATTAAATGAAAGCAATCTTTAGATCTCAAAAGTCATGCCAAATGGACCCGGACGACATTTTAAGGCCTCCTTCAAAGTGACTTTATACTCAAATTGCAGTAGATGTGCCAAAAGTATTTTTAATCATAGTTGAGACCATGAAAAGAACTTTTTTTTCTTTGAAACCTTAAAAAGCACGTCCAACTAGATCGAAACTTCGAATCATTTCAAAACTTTTGGTTGTCAAATGAAGAAATAGAGTGCACCATTGGATCCATCGCGTCAAACAAATTAGATAAGGAACATGTGAAAAAAATTCCATCATCGGGAAATGGGTCGGCAGTGAAAAAATTCCATCATCGGGAACGTGTAAATGTATGCTTGGGATGAGCCGATGAGGCGAGGTGGAAGAAGAATTGCATTTTTCTCTATTTTACGTTCTTGTATTTTTATTTTTTACATTTAAAGACACTGACATAATTGTTCTTTTAATAACATTTTAGTTTGTTACTTAAAAGAGAAGGGCATATTTTAGAATGAGCCCCAATAATTATTCAAAGGTTTTGGTAGAAATGTTACAAAATAATGGTTGGGGATAAGATTGCAAAGAGGATAAAAGGTTGGGGATCATTGCTATAATTACCTATAAAAAGTGAGAGAGAACTTAAAAGCACGAATTGTTGAATCAAGAAACACATCCAAGGCGGAAAACTTCCAAGGGATGAGACAATATTATGCGTATATAGCTTCTAGTAATACTTTTTATCGCCTTCCAGATGCCATTGATTCAGTGGAGAAGAGGTATTTCACCTGGGAAAGAATGGAGTCGTGTGCAGGATCGTAAGGATGATCCTTGGAAGGTATCTCCATAATTGCTGGTATTGGTTTGTTATAGCTATCTACTAAGAACCTTATCATGTTTGCAACCTGAAAATCAACGTGCATGTGGCGAATAACTGAGAACAGTGGCAAATAAACGAAGAGAAAGTGCATATAACTATTGAAACGAACATATGCAAGTATTTGTGCTATTGTGAAATTACAAATTGACGATATATTTTAAATATGTTCGACAACAAGGCAAAGTGTTTCTGTAATCACTCCTCCTATGATGATTTCACGACAGACAACAGGTTTTCCATAGGTTATCTCATAATATATAGTAGCAATGACCAACTCTCAACACATAGTCGTGTCAAATTATGCAAGTCTGATTATCCCTCATCAGTCATCTCCCAAAGGCTGTAGGCACATTGGAGGTTACCATGTTCTCAAAATAATTTTCTTTTTAAACAGATTATAATCAGGACTTATATAACATGCTAAGAAAGTGAAGTAACAGCTTACATATTGGCTGATTAAAACTATTGCAATGTCTTCTCTTGTTGTGAATTCTTTGAATGCCTCTTCGATCTGTTTCATTGTTGTTTCTAAACAAAAACCAGGAATTCTTAATGAGTTAACAAATAAAACTATTGAAATAACAAGAAAAATTGATATAAGATACTCGCGCACCGAGAACTTGTTAGCTTTTATCACGTAAGTGATTGTTAGTTTTCATTTTTGATACAATGTAATATATCATGTTTACGAGTCTTCATTATAATAGAATAATCCAGCCTAGAATTTGATGATGTTTAGACTTTCAATGGAAAAAAACATAATACAATAACCATAGTAACCAAAATGAACAATATACATGAGACTGTTGCTATTAACTTTAAACTCCCTAAATGAACATGTTAGGCCAACTAGGGATGGAAAAAAAAACCGACAAACCCGATACCTGTGGGCCCCATCCCAAACAGGGCGGGAATAACCCACTTAATCGGGTAGGGGACGTGTCGGTTAACTTTGCCCAAGGGGAGGGGCAAGGACGGGTAACGGGTGCCCCGCCTCGTTTAATTTTTTTATTATTATTTTTTTTTAGAATTCAATATTTTCATTAGTTCTAATAGAAAAGGAAAACTTATCTAAAAAATATGGCAAATAATAAAAGCCTTAGTTTATCAAATATATTTGAATAATTAAACTTTTAAAAACAAATAAAGATTAAAAATATATTAATGTCTCACTTTAATAAATGAGGGCAATAAAATGAACTATGAAAAACTTATAAAAGAATAAACTGAATGGGGTAATAAATGAGGCAAGGCGGAAGCAGGTAATGGGGCGGGGACGGGAAATTGCCGGCGGGGCAGGGGAGGTTGCCCTGACCCTCCCCGTTGCCATCCCTAAGGCCAACCAGTAGCATGTTATTCCATATTGCTGCAAGGCAACTCAAGGGTACATTATATTCATCACAACACCAGAAGATTGCAAGACATAATGAGCACAGTCTAAAAAGTTAAAATGAATATTCTAATCGGTTAATATACATTGTCTCGCAACATTTATTACATTACTTGTTAAAAAACAAGAGGCGTTGTGATGAACAATTGGTAAGAAATCTGCTGTCTGTTAAAATATCCTGTTGCACAAATGACTTGACACATCATTTTTTTCTTGTTTTTTACATACATTCCCTAATAAACTAATTCAGTTTGGATCTGTTGGCTATATAATTCGGTACTTGACAAGGCATCATGATTGCACGGTGGATCATATTATTCCAGGAAACCACAATTTACCAGGACGAATGGTTTAAATCCAACAACTCAACAGATTTCGCTTGGTGCATCGGGCATCAGCACTAAAATAAAAAGGTAAACAAATTTCTTCATCTTCAAGCAAGTTTTATAAAGATGCTAAAATTTAAGAAATATAAGGCTCAAAGCATGCTTGAGTCGACAATGAGGTAATTAGTTTTCCTCCTCGAAACAACATTGCCAACTCCAGCCAGCAAAAATCCAGTAATTGTATCCTACATTAGTAAGTAATTTCATCGATAAAATTTGAAAAAAGGCAAATGATGTGGATCAAGTGTCTATTTCAAAATAATAATAAAAATGAGTATGCACATTTATATCATAACAATACAAGTTATTGCTAACTTTACTATTATGAGAAAAGAGTGTATTTTAAAAGAAGAGTGAATTAAAATTCTAAGAGAGGAGTCCTGCCTGATCCCTACGCTTTAGTTTCTGTATCCTCATTATAAATAGGCAAGATATGAAGTTCTGAGTTTGGACTGTCATAAAGTTACCCGGATGTTAGCCAATGACGGTCAGCAATGGTTCTAATTCATGTTATCGTGAAATCAAATGAATTCATGGGGTCAAAGATGGATCAGTGGCCAAGGTCGTGTCACCATGCACCACTGTCATAGTGACCAATATATTTCAAGCTTTCATCTGACTAATCTGTCTGAAGACGAGGGAAATGAGAGATTTAGCTCAAATCGACGTATTTACAATCAATTCAACATGTCAATTGAACCATGTGCATTCTCATCGAACTATAAAATATAACCCATTGCTCGCTTAATCATTCATCATCCATTTAATCTCTGTCAACTTTAACTAACGGAATGTCCCACGGGGTGGACGGAAATCCGACATGGCACACAACAAACTTTAAATGGGTCAACTGGGCCAAAACTGCTGAAATTCTATGACAATTTAAAACAAGTTTTCTCTAAAAACATTGATTTCTCTATATTCAGACCAGAACACTTGTTTCCTCTTGGTCTGCATCAATGTTCTCTCAAATATGAATCCAAAGATCAAAATTCCAAGTTGATTAATCGCAACCTACCTAATCCTGAGAAAAACCAAAATCATAGGAACTAGAAAAACCCACAACCTTGGGTATGGAGTGAGGCATCTTCTCCCTCTTCTCCCTTAAAGGCGCCTTAAGATCATCGCCATGTCATACACTATTGAATCTGGAACATCCAAGTCTTGCCCTCATGTTGTAGCTGTAGCCGGCCGCAATTCTTAAGACCACATTCAGATGTCAAAATTAAACAAAAACGTGGGCTCACCAATAACAGACTTGGTGGGAATATAGAAAATCCATTTCAGTTCGGTGCAGGCTACATTCAACCTTCAAAAGCAGCAGATACTGAACTTCTTTATAATGCTTCTTATACTAATTGTTGTGCAGGAGACGAGGTGGGTATCCCTTCTTATACATTTAGCCTTCAAAATGCCTGTTGTGCAGAAGAGGAGGTGGGTATCCGTTCCTTTCATACCCTCTATCGGAACACATATATCCAAGGTTTCCATTACAATTTCCAAAGACCGCTCACGATATTTCTTTGCGCACTGATCAAATGAAAACATAATCCATATTAAACGAGTGATTATGTTTTCTAGAATATTTAACTTTGCCTTCCACACATTGAAGATTTGAAGCAGCTAAAATGGGCTCCAATAATCACATTGTTCAAAGTTATCCAAGATACAAATTCTAATGTCAGTGGGCTGAGAAATGGCATTCTATTATATTCCTTTTTCTCTGATACATGGGTACTTTAATAAACAATACTAGAGCAAGGCATGTGTGATTGAGAGGGCACGGAGTTTATGAAATTCAAGATTTTAGTTGGGTAATTGAGGATGATTTTTATCATGAAGTTAGGGACGAATTTGATTCCTTTTCGAGGCTACATAGAAGCGTGTTATTACACTGCCGGGATTTTAGCGATTTTGGCCCAGTTGGCCTGATTTACAGTGTGTTAATGTGCACGTCGGATTTTCGTCTACCGCGTGGCACGTTCCGTTAGTTGAAGTTGACGGAGATTAAATGGGTGATGGATGGATAAGTAATTGGATAGATGGGTGAGCAACATGTTATATTTTATAGTTCAGTGAGTAAATAGTAATGCAAATTAAAGTCGGGTGAGCATTGATTAAATTTTCTCAGCTTATGACTGATATCATGAAGCCTCGTTAATTATTTGCTACTTCATATTAAGAGAATCAAATTGCATTGAGAATAAAAATATGAACACCCAAAAATGTCATAGTTCGCACCAAAACCCGAAACCCCAATTACACATTACGATACAATTGGAACCTAACATTAAGAGAAAAACAGATCTTCCAGATACTAGAATACTGAAATTGATTCAATAGTCAACTGCAAGAAGTAATAAAATTCAGTAAATGCAACACAAAAAAATATACATAATTAACATGAATTCAGCTCGATTCTGATTGTAAAAATCAGTAGTAACACAAAATATATTACAAATACCTCGTCGGCGATCATAGCAATGAGTGCTGAACTGTTTGTGCGGATCTGAACTCTGTTTGCCATTTATATAATAAGCAACAATAACTTCAACTGCAAGTTCGGGAAAAAAAAAAAGGCTTCCAAAGGATTGAACAGGGATCTGAACACTGAGATATCTGTGAAGGGATTGATTTTGATAGTTTGAACGGGCATATAAGGGGCGAATGTTGGGGAAAAAAACGTAAATTTGGTCTTACGCCCTCGAGAAAAGTAATTGTTCCAGTATGGCCCTCGACATTTGTTAATTCAAATCCAAACCACCTGTTATATTTATTTGAATAATGTTACTTGTATATAAGCAGTTACATAATAATTTACATACAGTTTATATGTCAAAAAGAGAGTGGGCGAGATTTTTTTATTATTATTTTATTGAAAAAATTCTAATTCAATCACATCTCAACACATCATGTATATGTAAA
>CAIGRP010022093.1:0-39323 GCA_903798385.1 Fraxinus cuspidata | reverse complement strand
CCCATTAAATTATAACTCGTTTTTTTCTCTATTCTTATCAACTTCATATTTTTCAATAAAATAACATTACACGTAAATTCAAAAAAACACACATTTTCAAAAATTACTATTAATCTCTTTATAATGTGGAATAATGGGAGCCAAACGGAAACTTATTCCATAAGATTAATTTTATATTGCTCCTAAAGAAAAACAATTTCGTGCATATCAAAATTTAAGAAAAATATTGTATTAATGCTTTGAAAGAATCATTATACTCATATCTGTATCTCCAAATATTATTGTGTTGAATCTATTTAAGAAGCACAATTTAATATGATTTGCATGAAGAAACTTGTGTCAATGTTCCTGAATAAACACAACACAACACAATTACGAAGTTATTCAAAAAGAATATTATTTTGTTATTTCCGAAGAAATCAAAATTGTCTGGAAGCACAGGAGAACGTTCTTTTGCTAATATTATTACTTATATTTAATACCGAGTCATTCCTAACATTACTATTCCTTCTCTATTCATTGTGAGTTTACGCAAGTCGATATTATTTTAGAATATTGTATTAGTCTTGAAAAATAACTTTATACATGTTTAAGTCTGATAAATATGTTAATGTCTATGGAGAAACATAACTTATATACAAATACTTCATTATTCTATAAAAATATTGGGTTATTTTTTCAAAACAAGACTTTATACTTACTAATATTTTTGAAAATATTATAACGTTCTTGAAGAACTACAATTATATATATTAATATATATTAAAATATTATATCAGTATTTCATGAGAAGTATAAATTTTATACGTTAATATTCCATAATGTTAATGTTCTATCTTCAAATATTCTAATATTTTGAAAATATTATATGATCAAACGTCATGAAGAGTTGTCATCTAAATGCAAATTTTATAAGTGCATACTTATCTCTGAAGGAAATGTACAACAAAATATTCAAGATCTACAAGTGACACTCAAAATATTTGGCTGCTCAAATTGGATATGTCTACTGTATTTCCAAGATCTTCATTAAAATTGTCAGTATCCCTGAAGGAGAAAAAGTAAAAAGCCTCAAGTTAATATTAATACAATTAAAACAAATATTATATTGAATAGTTCAATAACTCTTTAACATTTTATTATTTGACATAAACGGTTAGATCATCGATAGATCAGTAATGATATGATAATTTAAATAAATATTAATTGCAGAATTAGAAGACTCTTCAATCCAATTAATTCTCATATGATGTGTTCTCTATATTAAAAACTAGTTATTGATTATCACTGGCTAAAGTTGGGACTCAATCTCCAAAACCTCGAAAATTAATTAGGATGATATATGAAGACCATGTACCTTCTAAGTTGACCATCCGAATTTTTTTTTTCTGATAGATGCTTTTAATAGATGTTTGCATAATATTATTAAATGTTTGCAACATGAAATTTACAAGATTATTACTTGCTCAAATTTTAAATTATGAACATAACGTTCAGATTATATGACTAAGACAATATGTCTTACTAATGCTAGTGAGCCTAAATTTTAACCTTTTAATAAATGTTAACTGTAATGATAATAAATTATTTAACAATATTATTTGTTAAAGGCCTCCAACTAATTTTTAAATCATTACTATTGAAACAAAATGCGCTCCATTTTTGTATAGCGAATGCTATTATATGCATCAAACTCTTGCGTATACCAAGCCTCTCACACTATAATTGGCTTATGGTATTTTCATTCTAATGATTTTTTATAATGCAATACATGTGCAGTTGCTGTACAAAGTGGTATGAGATAGACATTAAAGAATGTTGAGAATTCATATATAGTTCGAACCTTTAAAAAATTCTTAAGCCTTAGGTGATACTATTTTCCAACTTGATTTGTCGACTATCATTTTGGTTGGACAATTTTTCAACATTATGGAGAGATATTAAGAAGTTATAAATAACAACCATAATGTATAATTATTTTTTAAATCTTCGCACAAGATAATTTGAACAAAAGGCTCGGAATATAATTCATTTAGATACATTTATTCATCAATAAAATTGATGATATATCATATATCAACTTTAAATGCTCCAACTCAAATTGACGTCTTTAAAAGACAATCCATTAACATTGTATTTTATAAATCAATGGTATCAAAGTGTGATGACATTCGATTTGAAGACAAATACCTCCAAAACAAATGAAGCAAATAATAAAGATAATCTCATTAAGGAGATACATATTCTTAGTGAGTATGTAAACATAACAAATCGTAAAACCTCATATGAGTTTCAAGTTGATGAAGTTTTTAAAATTTATGTCTCAATAAGTTATGTCATTACAATAAAAGAAATAGAACCTAAAAGGAAAAAAATTGTTGACAATAGTTTTGAAAATAATTTAGCGTTTTAATGATAGTGAGAATATTGAAGAAAATTTATCGAAGAATGTAGAAAAAATTGGCTAAACAAATACAATTATAACAAAATTGAACATACCAAAGAAATCTAATTTTTTTTACTAGCAATTCGAAAGCCTAAATGTAATGCCTCACATTTTATTGACTTAAAATCTGGGGAGTTACCGATATCATTTGATTATTATTTCAAAATTATACTCGACATGGGATATTAAATTGAAAATTTTAAACCCTTAATTTATTTGAAAATTTATAATTGAATTAAATCACATATAGAATCATGAAACTAAAAACATTTAATAGCATAGAAAAAATATATATAAAAATCTAAAAAATATATTTATGAATGTTTTTCTTAAAACTTTTACTTGAGCAACCCGTGCATTGCTCAGTCACCATTCACGTTGATCGATTTAATCTGAAATATTAATATTTGAAGGAATGAGAAATTTAAAACTCAGTAGAATACATGCGTCCAAAATAATATAATAAATTTTTAAACATAAATTATAACATTTCATACTACCATTTTATTGACAACAATCGGAGATCAATTGAATGATCTAATACATTCCTGTGAAAATAATTGAGTAAACCCGAAGGAAATCTCACATTTGATTTCATTAAGAGACGTAGGTCAATTTTTTCATAAAATAAATTACGTAAAAAATATATATAATATTACAAGGATATATCAACCACATAGTATCCTACCCTATAAGATCAAATGAGTCTTTGAAACAAATATGCTTTGCACGTTCTAATCACACATGCACTTACAGTGAATGGAATATATGACGTAATTAATCACAATTAAATTATCATTATCCATGCATGAACACGTTATGATGAGTTGGATTCCTAATTGAATTACATATAAGGCTTAATTTATTTTAATAGAAACAAACAATTTAAATAAATAAATAATCAAACTACCTTCCTTTTTTTTTTTACAAAGTAGTCTTTATCCAATTAGTAAAAGTTAATCCTATTTAAAAAATGGTCATATCTAGGAAGAAATTCAATTGTATATATGTATGGTGATAAACCTTAGTAGTTTAAGATAAACATAATATATTTATATTACCAACTTTCAAAATATCTTAGTCAAATTGAACAACTTGGTGATAAACTTAAATGGAATTGGATAATTATAATTAATATCATTATTTAACATGTTTGTAACTATTTTACTTTTCCCATAAAACTAAATTGGAGAATCTGAATTTTGTAACATAATCTAATATGGTTAATACCTTTTCAAATTAAAGATAATTGTTATAATATAATAGTTGTTATAAAAAGAGAGAAAATGAGAAGAGAGAATAAAAGTTAATAAATTTGTGTATATTATAATAAGAATCAAAGCCCTTTATTTATAAGAAATGAATAGAGATACATATGGTAGTAATTTCTAGAGCCGCAGGAGTACAATTGTTATTCACCAATAAACTTACAATTTACAACACCCCACTTGAATGACACATTACAAAAATATATGTCTCGTTAAAACATTGTTTGATAAAAACCCAATGGGATAAAAAAAAAACAAAGGAAGGGAAAAAAAATACAATTATTTTGTAGTATTAAAGATAAATGTTGTCTTATTAAAACATTGCTGGGAAAATCCAGTGGGATAAAACCTAAGCGAAGGAAAAATAGTACAGCTATTCCCTTGATGTTGATCATTGAAAATATTTGAGTCGACGCATTCCAATCTTGGGAACTAATTTCTTAAATGTAGATTTATGCAGTACTTTTGTAAATAAATCGGCAACATTGTTAATTGAACGAATTTGTTGAATATTGATGTCGCCATTTTTCTGAAACTCGTGTATTTAAAAGAATTTTAGAGAAATATATTTCGTCCTGTCACATTTGATATAACCTTCTTTGAGTTGTGCAATACAAGTAGCATTACAAAAATGTTGGACTATCTTTTGTTAAAATTAATCTGCATGATACTTGGATATGATGGGTCATGTTTCTCAACCATACACATTCTCGACATGTTTCATGGATTGCAATAATTTCAGAATGATTTGAAGATGTTGCCAATGATTGCTTCACAGATTTTCATGATATAGTTGTTTCTCCACGTGTAAACATGCATCTTGTTTGTGATTTAGTTTTGTGTGGGTCAGAGAAATAACCTACATCAGTATATTCCACCAAAACAGATTCCGACTTTTGAGAATAAAATAATCACAAATTAATAGTATTATTTAGGTAACGAAAAATATGTTTGACACCATTCCATCTTTGTATTGGTGTAGAACTATATCACGCAAGGAGATTTACTGAAAAAGCTATGTCGGGTCGAATACAGTTTGCAGGATAAGTTAATACTCCAATTGCACTAACATATGGTACTTCAGGACCAAGAACTTTTTTTCCATCTTCAAGTGGATGAAAATGATCATTTTCACATCAAGTGATCGAACAAGCATGGATGATGCCAATGAATGTACATTATCCATATAAGTGTTTTGAGACTTTTTTGTATATGTAGATTGATGAACAAATAATCCTTCTAGAAAATATACAATCTGCAATTGGAGACAGAATTTTGTTTTTCCTAAATCTTTCATCTCAAATTCATTTTTCAAATAATTTGCAGTTTTGTTGAGCTATTCAGAAGTTCCAATCAAATTTAAGTCATTAACATAAAGTGCTACAATTGCAAATTCAATATTTATTTTCTTTATGAAAATATATAGGCAGACATCGTCATTTTTATAGCTTTCCTTCAACAAGTATTCGCTAAGACGATTATACCACATGCGTCAATTTTTTTGCTCAATCATTACTTCGATTGATATATTTCAATACAATTATTTCGATATCATCTCTATATGAAGGTACATTATGCATAAAAATGTTACCAACAACTTTTTCTTTTCTTTTTTGATTCTGTTTTCTTTTCACATAATAATATAACTTATTGAGATATCTCAAGTTTCATAATTTCATGTACATGAACCTCTTCTAGGGTTTTACTATATGTTATACTCATTAACTCATATGCCTTCTTAGTAAGACCATATTTACCAATTGCTCCATTTTCGTTTGGAGAATTTTGTAATAGAATCAAATATCATCACGTTTCAGGCGTACAATAAATTTATCAAAATAATATTATCGAATTGTCCTTCAAGGATTCAATTCGAGTTGGAGCATTTAAATCAGATGTGTAAGATTGTTAATCTCTTTGGTTAGTAAATACATCTAAATGAATTATCTTATGAACTTCTGGTTCGAATTGTCTTTTGCGAGGATTTAGATAATGATGCATTCGTATATTTTCAGCTTCTTAATTCTTTCACCTAATGCTGAGATTTGTCAAATCAAATTGACAATCATTTTTACTGAATTATAAAATATCACCAATTTAAGATAAGGGTTCATACTACATATTTATTCTCAACATTCCTTACTTTCAATTTCAATGCAATGTTGTGGATTAATTGTGCACATATCACACAATCAAATAATTAGATGAAAAAATCAAGCTCTAACCATAAGCCAGTTATAATAGGGAGAGCTTGATGTTGGCATGATGCACTTTCTAAACAGAAATTGAAAGTATTTTATTCTCAATTAAATTAATTAAAAGCGTTTAACAAATAAGAATGTTAAACCATTTATCGACATCTCAACTAACACTTATTAAAAAGTTGAGATTTAGGATCACTAGTATTAACAAGACACACTATCTTGATTGTATAATCTGAAAATTATACTCATAATTTGAGCAGTATTTTTGCAAACTTCAAGTTGCAAACACCATGCAATCATCTAGTATTTATATCAAATCTCTTAGATACAAACAATATTTAGATGGTCAACGTCGTGGGTGACGGAGCCTCATTTATCACCCTAATTAATTTTTAGAAATATAGAGAATTTAGTCTCTATTTTAATTATTGATGTTTAACGATCAATTGTTGATTAGGAGAGCAAATAATATATAGAAAATCATTGGATATAAGAATCTTCTGGTTCTTCGTTGAATATACATTTGAATATATAATTTTGCATCATTATTGATCTAGTGGTGGCCCAACTAATCGTGCCAAACAATAAAATCAAATTGAACTTGAGGGTCAATATTATAATCATATATCATTCAAGTAATAAAACATCAATGTTCTCAAGACATTAATTACATGTTGTCCTTCAGAGATAAACATGAATTCAAAATGATATATTTTTCGAAACATGTGCTACTTCGAGAGCACGTTGTTTTTATTATTGCTAATTCAAAAGCAATATGTTAATATTCTTCTGAAATATTGAAAATTATAATTCATCCTCTTCGGGAGCGAGTAATATTCTTCTGGAATGTTAATTACGATGTTGTGCAACTTCAAGGACAATAATGAACTATTATTTCGAAACATTAGCTCTTCAGGAGCTATATATTTGCTTCTTCAAGAATACTATATCAATATTCTTCTGAAATATTGGAATTAGAGTGTCATGCTCTTCAAGAGCAATAACATATTATTATTAGAAATAATAAATTGTATAAAATTTATTTTTCAGGAGTTTAAACACAATTTATTTTATTTAATTATGCTCTTCGAGAGCAAGTAAAATATAATTAGAATATTAATAATTCTTGGCTATTTCAGGAGCAACAATATTTGTAATAGACAAACTTATGATTAATATTTTTCTGGAATATTAATTATAATGTTATGCTACTTCAGGAGTAACAACTTAATAAATTATTAATTTGAAATTTATAGAAAAATATCTAAAAATATTTAATTACCATATAGACATAAGATGAATTTATATAGAAAAATTAATTACCAAAAAATGTATTAGCAAAAATTTTTTCCAAACATGCATTAGGAAAAAAAATCTCCATATACCGAATTTAATGGTAGAATATTGTAGAATGAAATACATTCAATGAAATACGTTCAGAAGCATACTGTATATTATTTACGCATAAAGACATTTATTCATGATGACAATTTATATAAACATGAATTAATTCGAAAACATGGGATTAAGCAGAAACTGATGAATTCGACTTCATACGATTAATTCAAAGACATAAATCATAGATCATGCATATGTACATAATGAATGGACTAAATTCTATGAAGACATGCAAATAGAAATGTATACAGATGTGAATTGAAAAAGCAAGTTAGAATCTAACTGCAAGTCTGCACCATTATGATGTATGTTTATATTAAAAAGAATTTTACATGTCACCAAATTAATTTTGGTACTTGTGATAGATGATTATGTTTAAAAAAATTACTACATTCACTAAATTTTAAAAAATTAAGCTTTCGAGCTAATAACGTGTTATAAAAAGAGAGAAAAAGAGAAGAGATAATAAAAGGCAATAAACTTGTGTATATTATTATGAGAAGCAAAGCCCTATATTTATAGGGAATGAATATGGATATATATGATAATATTTTTCAAGGCTGCAAGGATACAATTGTTATTAACCAATAAACTTACCATTTACAACAATAACATATTATATTCTTTTACTAATTATCTTAAAAGGTACATTTTTAAGAGATAAATTAATACGTATTAAACATGTTTCTTTGAATTGAAATAACTTGGACTTAACCTATAGGAACTCACATTTTCTTGAGCCAAATCTATGTTATTTAATGCCAGCTACAAAATGAGCTCAATATTGATTTATTTTTCCCTTCTCCTACAATACTTAAAATATTTAAACCAGTTTAATCATAATATCTTATGGAATTTATTGTGAGTATCAGGGCTAATATAAAAAAAATGAGTTCTATTCTTTTAACGGTCAAAAGATAACATAATAAAATTAAGTCACTCGCTTTTAAAAACTCGTAAAAAATTTCGAAGTGTTACACTAAAGGTCAATACTTATGTAAAAAGAAAATGAGAAAAATAAAGTCGTAATATGTAGTAATTCTCAATTCTTAATATAATGAATTTCACAGGTACTTATCTAAAAAGTTGAAGTATCTTGTAGTCGAGTCCATCGACTACTTTTCCTTGAATAATTTAATATGCATGTGACATGTAGTTTCAAGAAATCTTTCCTCTTTTTTCTTGACCAATATTTTGTTCCATTGAGTTTTCTTAACAATATTTTTACGAGATAACTTTTGTAGAGTTCAAAATAATGATATACTATTTTATTTTGATTAGGTTTTTTTTTTTTTTACATTTTTTCTTAGTAAGGTTTTAATGAAATATATTATTTATATAATAAATATTCATAAACTACAAGACATTTAACCTTAGAATAATACTCGTGTATATTATAAACACTATACAAGACTCTTGAAGATAACAACAATATGATCTTTTTCTTTCTTTTTTTAACCGAACCATTATGTTATTACAGTCACCAAAAATTGATATTAACAAGACTACAAAAAATACACTTCATCAAAATTGTGATATTCAAGATAGTGACATATAAGATGTGGATGGATTGATACAAGGACTTTCATGAATTGAAATCAGGAGTACTTGTACACTTTTTTCTTCATTCAAGTTTTTTCTCATAAATTTTTTTTTGACAATATTTTAACGAGGTATCATTTTATTACTCCAAAATTTCTATGATTAGTTGTACTATTTTTCCTTAGTTTGGTGTTTTTGTTCCATCTAATTTTTACCATGTTAGATTTTAAGAAGTCAGTTATTGTGCAAATAATCATAAAAAAACTATTGTTAATAATGGGATAATTATTAATGACTATTTAATCTTATCAGGATACTTAAAAATAAGTTTTACTTAGGACTTGTTTGATCCCCACTCCCCACTCTTTTGCCAAAATAAATTTTTGAATAGTGATTTGATGGAGAATGTATGGTTAAAAAATAAGGAAAAATTTTGGATTTACGCGTAATATTATTTTATTAAGAATGTATGGTTGAAAAGAAAAAAAAATTATTTTAAAATTAATGGGGATTAAACATGCTCTTAATGTAGAAGATTGTATTGTATTCAGATTGTAACTCCTTTAATCATATTGTAACACCTAAGTTGTGACTCTATTACTTTTCTATGTTGTTCTCTTTTTTCTTTTTAGTTTTATAACAGGAATTAAAATTTAAAAATAAAACCAAACAAAGGCCTTCGTTTGAGAAAAAGATAACATGAACTTATGTAATAAAATATTAAATGGTGTAAAGTTTTTTAGGCGCCCTTTCTAACAGGAAAAACCAATGCAAAAAAATCTAAGACAGAGAGAACTGGAAAATGTTACAAGGACAAAAGTGAGTGTGTGTTACTTATTAAGTAAATTCTTCTTTTTAACATGTTTAAGGAATTACTTTTTCTTTTTCTTTTAAATAAAAAATTACTTATTTTCATAAAAAGATAAATATATTTTTAGGATTACTGATCAGCCAATTACAATATTATTGTGTGCTCAATTGTTCTTGATGTCATATAACTTATGTAGAGAAATTTCTATGGTTATTGTTGATTACCATTTTTAATGATTTCATAGTGTAAACCCTATATTATAAATATGTTCGTTTCCCGTTACAATTTACAGAAGAAAAAGTAACATAATTTTTCTGGATAAATTTCATCCGTTTCACTGAACTTTCAGCAAAATCTTAAATTGAGTCTCTAAATTTTAATTTAACTCAACTGCATCATTGAGCTTATTTTCGATGTCATAACGAATAAATACACAATTTCTATTTGTACCTTGTAAAATTAAATTTATTTTTTAATTTCACTTTTAACATTTTGTCACCTATAGTTCCCATCACCGGCAAAAATGCTTAGTTAGTCTTCTACGTATGCTCTACGTGGAACTTAGAAACGAAAAAAAAAACATATATATATAAAACATGTTTTTAGATTAAAAAGTTAAAAGATGTATTTTTCAATTTCAACATTTTTACATCATGGAAAAACAGTAAATTGACATGTCACCATCCTTTACCCAAACAATAATACTACTTACATATAATGGAGTTATATAATATTTTACATACAGAAGAATTGACAAAAAGCGAGTGATTTTTTTTTATGTAATTGAAGAAATTCTAACACGATCATATCTCACTACATATACATGTAAACCATTATGTAAATTATTATGTATGTATGTATATCTAGCACAATCGTTACATAAAAGCTTCGTCAATTTGAAAGACACATGACAAAGTGGCGAAGTTTAGACTAAGATGAAGTTATAGGTCACAAATTAAAGTTAACAACACAACTGAAATTTCACCAACTAAAAGTTCACTAATGAAACTTACCTCATCTTCTTTCCTTCCTATATCTTGCCTCAAATCATTTATACTTCCTATGGATGGCTATACTTTTTAAGTGCTAGTATCCACTAGGTGCAAAAGAACAATGAAATTGTATCATAAAATATGACTTGTTTTTCAACTGAATAGATTGACTAAAATACTAAAGGAATATAGAAAAATATATCAAACAAATAATTAACTGCGAGCACATTTCTAGCTTTTAAAGTTCCTGTACCAAATTCAGGGCATCTAGTCAACCAGGGCACTTCAAATTCGTTCATGTTAGTTATCCACACATTTTTACATCTCATATGGTTGTGACTATGCCTCATTCGTGTTTTCCAAAAAAAAAAAAGTAATTTTCCTTTTCGATCTAATCAAAGCCAAACAATAATTTCAATCACACATTATTAACTACCGTGGGGCCCAGAGTACATCAAAATACAAAACCAGTCTAACGATTTCTTGCAAAGTAGAATATTAAATTAAGAAGTTATATCATACAACTGCAAGCAACAAGGTACGCAGCGCTCCAAAATGACGATATTTTGTTTTCCAGTTCCAACACTAAACAAGTTTCTCCACGAAGAAATTGCCCAAAACAGGCAGACCTTAGAATGAAATCCATCCTTCAAAGCACAACTCCATCATTGTTTTACGCCATATTTTGAGCGCAAATTACCAAGAATCTCAGCATAGTCTGAAGTACCCTTGCTGAAGACTTCATCCCATATCTTATGAAGATCTGATTTTTACAGGAAATCCAGTTCAGTTAAATGGATATAAAGTGAAATCTCAAAGCACCGAACTTGCAAATACTTGTCTACCGTCCACCCTTCAATGGAATGCCCATAACTAATGCAAACAAATGTACTGAATTGGAACTAAATACTAGACGTCGACCTTAATGAAAACCAGATTTCTGTCCTTTTCATAGAGTATGTGAATCTTGTTAACAGCCCAATTAAAAGCTCTCTCTAACTAAGAAAGTATGATCTGACCAACAAGCTACAGGTATTAAGAGTAATTTTGGGAGAGAAGAAAATTCGAGTCATAAAAATAGAAAACAACTAAAGATAACTCAATTTATTTCCTAATGCATGCACTATTCTCTTCAGTACTATCTCCCAAGTCCTAACACATCTCCATTCTGAATTTTTGTGTGTATAAGGTTACAGGTTAGTAAAATGTGAATCAAGGAATGCATTCTCACCAAAGTCAAACCCCAATTACATGTATTCTTGCTTGTCCAATATTTTTACAAAGTGCACTTACTTTACACACAAAACAATTGTTAGTTTAAAATAAATACAGTCATAAATTTAGTAAGAACAGATGAATCACTTGTGAGGTGGTTTGTAAAATTAGTTATTAAATTAATGTAAGATTAAAAAAAGCTAGAACTGACAAATAGTTATTACTGACGGCGTGCCAACAGTTATAATTTGAAAGCACAAAAACCAACACTGTTTATAATAACATTTAAAACGAAATTAATCATTTAGAGAAGACCTTTGCTACAGTATAGATAACATATAATCCCTGAAATTACATTATATAGAATTTTGCAGAGACGTACCAGCCTTATCCGATGGTGAAAGGCACATG
Organism: Fraxinus cuspidata; assembly: GCA_903798385.1. Lineage (NCBI taxonomy): Eukaryota > Viridiplantae > Streptophyta > Magnoliopsida > Lamiales > Oleaceae > Fraxinus > Fraxinus cuspidata. The sequence continues at coordinate 27,036 of CAIGRP010022093.1, read as the reverse complement.
ATAACCATGTCAAATCTGGGGACCTTGGTTAAGTTCTCCAAGTATTTTACAACTAAATCCATATCTTCCCTGCCAAACAGAATAATAAAATATATGTTAGCATTTAATTTCAAGCATGGAGATTCCACCATATATGATAAAAACTAAATAACTTACGTGAAAAAGGTGGCAATGCACCTAATAATGTCAACAAGCATCGGAGAAGACAATGCATTTTTAAATATCCCTGGTAATGCAGTTGCTGGTGTCGCCTGATAAGTAGAAAACACGTTTATATTTCAAAATTAACAAAATACAAAAAACAACAATAACAAGCCACATATCAAATGATCCTTTTCTTTCTTTTTGGTACTTAACAGTATCCATTTCTGTTTCGTCATTAGGTTGCATTTAAACAACTAAACTACTACTGAAAATATTGTATAATTTCATTTATCATCATATTCAGAGGCCACCATCACTGGAGGAAACAATCCTCTTCCTCAGAAAAATGACAGCTATAAAGGGGTATGAAGTACAATATAAATTGCATCTTTAAATAAATAAATAAATAAAGGCAGAGAAAATAACAATGAAATATTTTGACCTTCAATAAGCGAGCCTGTAGAGTACGATCACCCGATAGTCCCCGCCAAGAAACCTCAAACTGATAAGCTGAATTTGGCGGGGAAATATTTTTTGCAGCTTCAGCCTTGGCAAGATTAGCAGCTCTGGCAGCAAGCTCTTGCACTGATGCCTTTAATTCTTGCTTACCATTTTTGTGTTTACTCTACAAAAAGTTTCAATAAGAACAAATTACCCATGAGAGAGAAATGAAGAGTAAGAAACTTGACGCTAAGACCCGATGTTATGATATGATATTTTATATTTAAAGCAAATATAATACAAATTGTTCTCACTATCAGAATCTCTATTTATTGATGTCACGTAAAAACAGCGAGACCGTGTTTTATTTCAAACCTAGACATCATACATGCCTCATCATAGAATACTTCTGACTTTAACTGCCAAGACTCCCCATGTGAGCAACTCACAATATGTTTTTGGATGGATTACTCGCTAATCATAATAAAACCAAGAAGTGCAATCTATATATTATGCTTGTGTAGAGTGAATACCGAATATATAAAAACAGGAGTCTCAATAATGTACTGTAGCTATTATCTGTTTGTGTTATAACCAAATACAATAGTTATTTAGCTATTCAAAGAATGACTTGATCAGGGTTTGTGTTCAACATACATCATCATGGTATCCCCATCATTACCCATTACCCATGAGTGGTAATGAGAAGAACTATAGAATGGATTGCTACCTATGAATAGATTGCACAGGTAAATGGAAATCTTACGATAAGACACTGTGAATTGAAGACAATTTCTTATTACACATAAATCTCAACATCAAGAGAAAGAAGCATTTACCTTTTACATAAATCATTTGATTCATTCACACTTATAACCTATTCCCAAAAGGTTCAGTGAAACACTTTACTTTTTTTCTTTCCTTTTTGAATGACCAAGGGCAGTGAATCACTAATTGGGTGTTGTGGCATTCAACGTGATCTTTTTAGTCAAAATGCAGCATGCATCAATCCAGTCAAGCACCACAATATTGGACTACGAGTGCATACATGGGTGCAGGCCAGTTTTCCTATATTCTAGCAAAATTTGGGAAACATTAAGAGATTTCCCATAATTTGACCAACTTCTCCATCCAGATTTCCCATAATTTGACCAACTTATCCATCCAACTGTATTCTTTGGCATGGTGGTAAATTTCTGAATATCTTCATCGTTTTATTTGCACATCCATTCATCCATCAAGAACCCAATTGTGAATCACTGTTAAAATAGGAGGAAATCCTTAAAAGTTACTGAGAGTCTGACGAACGATGTTTCGTCCTCAGACCAGGTGGGTGTTTGGTCGGGATTAAATTTAGATTTTTAGTAGATTGTTATAGAAGTTTTTGAAATATGTGGTTAATATTAATTGTTTGACTTTGACTTAAATAAAAATCTGATTTTAATCCAAAACAAACAGGGCTCAGGAACTCAGCATGCATCGGCAGAAACCTATTAGAGCAACAAAGCTCCGGAGTCCTTTGTCCTTCTAACTAGAAGGTCAGTCCCTAGAATTTACGCTAATCGTCTGAAATGCCCTTAACCTGGCCACCTAAAAATGTCATACCACACTCCTAAAATTCCACATTGAATAGTTTCCTTCATGATGTTCCCCTTTCCCTATTCCCCTGCCACTGCAATTCTCCACACACGTTCCACTTTCTTCTATACTCCTACAATGCGAAATGGTAGAATAAAGTTTGTCCTAAAGTGATAACTTAAAGATAGCTAGGGATCATTGGAAAGCAAGAAATTTTTTTTATTGTGGTTTATAGTTCTCTGGAGGTTGACCATAAATCAGTGAAAGAGCAGAAAAGGTGGAAAATTTAGGTGTCTTTGAATTAAGTATGATCATATATCTATGTTTAGGTGTCTTTGAATAAAGCATAATCATATATCTATTTATATCACTCCTAACCCACAGGATACACACTATAAGTAAAGCTAGTGCATCAAAGCAAGGATCTCAGAATAAACCTTTACAGTCTCCAAACCAGAGTCCATATCAGATCTGTGGGTTCTCAGGCTGCTGTGATCGACCTCCATGGATGTCTCTGCAGCAACTTCTCTATCCTGCCAACAAATTTTCAAAGTTCAAGAAAATAAAATACACACATCATCCAGATAAGTAGCTTTATAAGAGATGGACAAATAATAATTCTATTCTAGCCCTTGAACCTAACATTCAAAAATAAACATATATTTTCCAGACAAACAACAATAAAAATAGCTCGTAGATATGTTACAACTTTGTGGTGTTCATAGTGAACCCAATTCCTAAACGTCAAAAAGTAGCATCAGGACATTGCTTAACAGCGCCAAAGATATTATATTCTTTCAGGTACCTAACCAAGAGTTGGATGCTCTAGCAGCCATAATAGGCACCTAATTCGTTATACTTTTGCCGCAGAGTCAACTAATTCTTCAAAAGATAACTAGTAATCAAAAAGCGAAAATAAGTGAACTGCAGATGTTCAGACCATGGAATTATCCTTCAGAATCTCAGCCACTCCTGCAGGAAAACTTGGTGAGACAGATTGGACCTTTTGGATAGATTTGCTCTTTTCCACCTTCAACTTTCCCTCTCTTTGTCTCTGCGAAGAGGCTTGCGCTGCTTCAGATGTCTTCTTAAGAATCTCCTACAAGAGTACATGCAACAATAATAGATAATAAAAGAAATGGAAAAAGAAACAGCAGCAACAAGAAGTGTCTAGAATAAGACTAACAAGAATAAAAAAGGCTCAGGGATGAAGCCTCAATATTTACAGCATTTTAGATACAATGAATACCTCGGAGCTTTACAGCCTGCAAAAGGAAGCTCCGGAAAAGTAAAGGTTGCATGAAGAGAAACTATGGATTGCGCATCGAAGCATTATAGTAGATATTTCTTGCTTCACATAATACGACAGTCATGAGGAATGTTGTTTCTTCACCCAACAACCTCAGGTCACCCTAATATCCCACAAACACTACTCCCACTTCTTCACTACCAAGAAATTCTTCTTCACGTCCTTTGAGCATCAAAGCCTTACCCACACTGAAGCCTAATAACCCAATACCATCCCACCTTTCCAATGATAGACCTTGACATGAACAGCCCTAAAATGACCTTTCCTGTTTCTGTCTAAAATTGAAGCTCTTCCAGGAATCTCCTTTACATATGTATATACACGTTTTGTTACAAGGCTTATAAGAGAATGACCTTATGCTTGCACAACAAATTTTTGAGAACGCTTATTGCTCCGAAGTATTGCCTGAAATGTGTTCCACATGCTTTATATGTCGTTCTTGTATGAAAATGTTTCAAATTTTAGGCATCAAAAGGTGTGTTTGTCCTGCAAACTATCCAAAGACTTGTTTCAGCCTGTACTTAAAACTTTTTTTGCATAAATGTGCACAAAAGTCTTGAATAACTGTCATGCCATTCTTGTAGGTTAGTTATCCTCAACTCCAATTTCAAAATACAGATTCTGAGATCTGCCAAATGAATTTTCAACGTTGTTATTGATTCCCACAGTTACTTGAAAAATAATTCTACGAAATGCACAAAGGAGGCAAATAATATTTTTTCCCCTTTTCTTTTTGTACTCAAAATAGGATATGAACCTTCAATTGTATACGTAACGATCTTAATACAAATAAATCAATCTATAAATTTTATGTATCCCATCTGCTAGGTCACATTCTTAATAGAAGCCAAGATCTTCAACTCCTTAAATATGAATTTCTCGAGCTCAATAAAAACTTCAATACCCTAATTCCCGGTTTAATCATCTCAAAATTTTTAATTGTTCTATAACCATCCAATATATTAGCAAGGCACATTTCCCCTTAGTGTTGCAAATAACACATAGAACATGCTTCCAGTTTTTCCACCATCCTCTATAGTTAGAATTGTCGATGGCATACGGTAGACTAATATATAGTTGTTAATGTTTAAAATTAGTAACATAAAATGACATTCCCTGCATTTTAAATGAACCATATACCATAATCATAGTATCCCTACAGATGCCCAGAGGTGAAATTTCTTCAGCACTTTGACCACCATCAAATTAAGCAATAAAAACATTTCTAAAATTTTAACCAATTCATGAGAGGCATACTAAAACTGTCTACGACGAGCCAATGATTATATCTTATTACAAAAATAAGAAACAACAGCATTTGGACCGGGCAAAGATAAGATTGATACCTTCTCCAACAAAGATTTGACTTCTGCATACTGCTTCTTGATCTCTTGGTTGTGTGGCTCCAACCTCAAAGCAAATGCAGTGTCTACATTTAGCTATAATTATTTCAGCCAGAGCATATAAGGAAAGTGATTGAAAAGATATTTCAGTTTTAGCATATCAATTTGGTTCTACCATCAATGGATTCTTTCAGTTTCCCAAGTTCTTTTCTAGCTGTTGATCGGCGAGAATATGCCTTTATGTAGCGGTCATCTAAATTTAAGGCCTCTGTACAGTCATTCTCCGCTTCCTGGAATCTAATCAATAAATAAGAAAAATAACCATCTTTTTCATTGAAAAATTCATATATATATGCAGAATAAATAGACATTACCTCTTGATTTTGATATAAGCCATTGCCCTGTTTGCATAAGCTACTGCAGTTGGTGAGAAAGCAATACTTCGAGAGTAGCAATCTATAGCTTCATTAAACTTCTTCTGCTTGAAAAACTCATTACCCTGAAAAAAGATATAGAAAGGCAGATCAGCATAAAAAAGAAGCTAGGCATTCATCCTGGACCATAATAACCGAAATTGTTCAAACACACAGCACAGCATACCAACTCTTTTTCTGAATTGGCATCCACAGATTCTTCTTCTGTTAAACCACCTGATAAACGATGGATTGCATTGTAGTCCTTCAAATAATCGTATTGTCTGCCTGAACCTAAATTATCAGAAGCCGTAGTTTTACCCACTGGTGGTTTCCCATTAACTCCCGTGCCATTAGAATGTTGACTAGCACTGTTCATGCTATGCGTCCGAGCAGGAAGATCCTTGAAAAAGAAAAATATATAATATGAGAGACAGAAATTTGAAAAATCAGTGTTTGTTTGGGGGAGAGTATTTGAAGTGAAAAATGATTTTTTGGAGAATGTACAGTTAAAAAGCAAGTAGGAAAAGTTACGGGTCCACGTGTAAAGTTATTTTATGAAGTGAACGTGTGATTGAAAATGAGTTTGGGGGAAAATAATTTTCAAATAAGCCCCGCCAAACAATCGCGTGCAAAAGGCCAAAAAAACCTTCGAAGTTTTTAAAGACCAGTATTTTCAGTGGGGTATCTGGTTGCACATAAATAACAATTCTATCCTGAAGACTCTAAAACGAAAAATGCAAACTTTTCACAGATTTCTCTGGAAAATTTTTGATGTAAAGTAAAAAGAAGAAAACAGCGGAATAGGTTGAACAATGCAAGTTTGAATATATCAGATTACCAACTTGTCCTTGCCAACAAATTGTGATTTCAATCTCTTGTCTTTATCCTTAAATGTTTCCCAATCCTGTAAGTTATTCAAAAGCCCCTCGAAGTCCTGATCAAACAAACAATCCCAATAAAGAATTAAAAACTAGTGTGAAGTTATAAACGTTGATACATTCACTCGTAATTTTTTTTAGAAAATTGAGTTCATTTTCTAGTTCTCTTAGAAAGTAATCTACATAATTCCATTAAACTAAAACAATCAATAACCTAGTAAAGCCCAAATTAAACTGGATAGAAATATCAAAAAGTACATAAAAAGCAACACTGACCAATATCAATTTAAAAAAAAAAAAGTAAAATAGAGAAAGAGATTACTTGAAATTGATCGCGAGTATGCTTTGGAGGAACTTTCGCCATTCATCCAATTCCTAGCAGATGAATGTACAAAAAGTCTGCTCTTTTGCGATGGTTCTGGAGTTTTGTACTCTCCTGTTAAAATCGTGTTTTGGGATTCGATATACTAAAACACGATTTATTTTGCAGAAGTGACCAGACCTATGACAAAACTTGAAAATAAAATGGCAATAACAATAGCAAAAACATTAACAAGTGATGAATAGCAATAACAATAGCAATGACCACTAACTGAAGTACGAGGTGTCAAACATAGTAGACTATAGTTCCATCACAACTTTTGAAAGTCGAAAATGAGTCGACTTATTCAAAAGCAAATAATGTAGTGGACAATTTATAATTAAGACTAAATAGGTTATCGAATATAACATAATTTTAAGTGTTTTACGAGGTGACAAATTGAAAAGGCTTATGTGGTGATGCTAAGTTTTGTGTAATTCAACTCACCTTTTCACCTCGACATCCCCATTTGACAAAATTTCATTTCAATTTTTAAGTTGAAATATAGAAACTTTTCAAATTCATGTGTAACATGATTTCAACGTTGACTAATTCGACTTACAATGCTAATGACAATAATGAAAATTTATTTCAACATGAATTGGAATTAACTTTTCAAATTAATGATTGAAAAACTTTCTTTTCTCAAATGGCTCCACTTCAATAAATGAGAGTTTTCTATGGAATTATTGAACAACGCAAATTCGTTTAAAGCATAGGATAGAGGGCTCAAACATCTATTCGGTAGACCTTTTTTTAGAATTGATTATGTGAAAATCATTACTTTTTTTAAGAATTTGTAGTTAAAAAAGAAAAATTATGAACAAACGTGCAAAATTATTTTATTCGAAAAAAAAATAAATTTTAAAAAATAGGATAAAAAGGGAATATACCATTCAAGCCAACATGTGATTCAAAATAGGAATTTCTTCTAATAAAGTAACAACAAAAGATCCACCAAGCTATTCTTTACTGAAATTCTAAAGATACTAATATAATTTACATATGCTTAAGAAGAAATAAAATGCACAAACATCTTAAGTTAGGGCACTTCATGGTTTAAACGACTCTATTTCCACCATGCTTTGTCTAAATACCAAGTCTTGGACTTGAGTCCCGCTACAATACAAAAGCATAGGTATATAGTAAAACATGTCTGGTCTATCAAACTTGTGAGTACATTAAGGCCAACATGAACTCGCTACAAGTGCTCATAACAGCATTGAAGGCAAGTCAACCAAATCAACGAGCAACCATAGGTCGTGTCTCTCGTGTATTGCCTTGTAGCATTGAAGGCTAGAAAGAGGGAGGTTCGTTCAAAATCTCGATACTTGTATGCAATTGTACACGAAGGATGACACATTTCTTGTATGGCAAAATAACTTGTAGTCCATATCAAAAACCAAATTAGGAAGCAAAATTCAAGATTGGCCACACAACATATAAACTTTCACCTTTCACACAGCGTGGCTGCACTACTAGATGATCGGGAACAATCTAGAATGGAGCGTGCTCTATTAAGCTTGAAAATAAGTGAAAATGACAAACTCAATATACTTAAAAACTAATAAACATCAGTTCAAGAAATTGTATCTTCTTCTTAGACTTTACTGAGGAATCCTAAACTCTCGTGAAAGAAGCTATTGAAGAACAAATTGACCCATTCCCACTACACCAACAAGTAGTGGTGGCAAACGGGCCGAGCATGAGCTAAGCCCGCTTGGCTCGCCCTAAGCTCACCCACGAGTCATGTTACACAAGCAATGGCAATTTTTTTTAGTGACAGTTTCGGTCACTTTGTAAGTTCAGTGATCATTTGCACGATCACTGAACTTTAAAAGTGATCAACGGTCACTGGATTTTTATTTTTTAAAGTTTTTTCCCCTTCTTTGCACCATCACTGAACTTACACAGTGATCAACGGTCACTGGATTTTTATTTTTTAGAGTTTTTCCCCCTTCTTTTTTCCCTATAAATACCAATTTCATTCACCTTTTTTTCATATAAATCACTCTTTACTCTCTAATCACTTTTGCATTTTACATTATAATCTTAATTCTACAATCTATCTACTAGACTAGTATATAGTCTACGTTCATTTCTTAATTTTAATTTTACATTCAATTTCAATTATTCAATATCAATTATCGCACTACAAATTTACAATTACAATCTTACACGTCAACTTTCTCTCAATTCTTGATTTGTTACTTACTATACATCTTATATCAATTCACAAATGGATCCACGCTCATTTGTTGAAAGCTTGTTTGGTATCGGAGGCGAATCACCTATCACGCCGCAAAGTCATTCATTTCTCAATTTTACTTCTATATTCAATTTCAATTATTCAATATCAATTATCACATTACAAATTTTCAATTACAATCTTACACGTCAACTTTCTCTCAATTCTTGATTTGTTACTTACTATACATTTTATATTAATTCACAAAATGGATCCACGCTCATTTGTTGAAGGCTTATTCGGTATCGGAGGCGAATCATCTATCACGCCACAAAGTCAATTTCAGAATGAATTCGACGAAGTACCTATTACCGAAAATATTTCGGATTTGGATGCTAATGGAAGAAGTAATCCAATTGATTTGAATGTCGTTGATGTTTTCGAGGCGAAACGGGAGGATGAACATGAATTAGATATTCCCAATGCAAGAGATAATCGAAAGGGGAAAAATAGGCAAAATATTGGGATCATTTTAAATTGATTCAAACAAGTCGTGTGGTCGATAAAGTTGCAGAATCTAAAGCAGTATGTAAATACTGTCAACAACGATTAGTATGGTGAAAAGGTATTGGAACCACCCACCTCAACCTTTACTACAAAACATGTACGGCCAAACACGGGCTTCTTCCTACCCGTCAAAATGCAATTTGGTAGTCCAGGCACCGGTTCTACTACTACGCCACTTTCTACGTGGATGTATTCAGAGAAGAAAGCTCGAACAGTTACCTCTCGCAATAGTGGACAACCAATATCTTCAACCGAAGTACATTGGGGTAAGTTGAAATACTCTTCGTTCATATATAATAAAATATTTCCTTCATACAAAAAAAACTATTGATTGATGATTTAGAAAAATATGGGGGTGTTATATCTTTAACTTCAGATATGTGGAAAGAGATTAATAAAAGAAGTTAAATGGATGCAACTACACACTATAAGACTCACTTTGGTGTATACATAAAAAATTTATTGCTTTTAAAATTATTGAGTTCTCTCACAACGCTAACACCATATATAGCGTTATTAAGAAAATTATTAGAGAATATCGTTGCGAGAGTAAAATTTGTTCATTTACATTCAACAACGCTAGTATTAATAAGGTAGCTATCGATAAATTGTGCAGAATACTGCAGCCCGATTTCGGTGATTATTTGTTTCATATTCGATGTGTGTGCCATATTTTAAATTTAATAGTGCATGACGGTATGAAACATATTAAAAATCAAATTCAAATAATTAGGGATGCACTAGTGTATTTCACGATTTCACATAGTAGAAAACAAGCATTTGAGGAATTTGTGTCGAATCTAGGGTGACGAATACGAAAACATTTATTAGTGACGTATGACATAGATGAAACTCCACTTACTTATTGTTAAAATCATACGAAGACTTTGAACATTTAATAACTGAATTTTATAACAATAGACATATTAGAAACGATGACGATACTGTTTTGAATGAATCCGATTGGATTTTAGTTTTTAGAATTAAAAAAATTTGACAAGTTTTTATGATTCTACAAATTTTTTGTTTGGAATTTACTATCACACAAGTTGTATGGTATTTGAATATCTTTATATAGTTGTTAGGGCTTTTCATAGATATAAAAATGATCCCAATTTTTGTGCAATTATATATTTTGTGGAATTAAAGTTTAGAAAGTATTGGGAAGATTTGCCTATGTTATTTCCGTTAGAGCATGCATCATGGACTCTCAATATAATTTAATTTGTAATTGATCAAATTTCAAGAGCTTTAACTTTTAATACAATTATCACTTATAAAAATTTAGAACTAACTTTATATGAAATGTATAAATTATATGCGGAACGAATGAATACAAATATTAATCGGGTACCCCATGCACCTACTCCTCACATTGATATATCAGAAGATGACGTTGAATTATTAACTTTGTTCGAAGGCATTAACTCATATAAATATGATGCAAATGCATATGGTTCCTTTAGTAGTAGTTTGTCTACCGCATATAATCAAATATCGGACGCAAGTCCAAATGCATTGCCTGCTGAATTAATTGATTTCTTTAATCATAATATGCCAATAACAAAACAATTACGAAAAATTCAGAATAAGTAATTGAATTCTGGAGAAAGTACGAACAACGATAGCTAGTGGTTTCTGTGATGGCAAAATACCTAGTAACACCTCCAGTTAACACTGTAGTTTTGGAGTCTGCTTTTAGTGCAGGTAAGAGGTTTCTGTCCGAGATCAGAAGTCGATTGAAATAAGATATTTTGGAAACATTAATGTGCTTGAAGGATGGCAAGACAGTCATTTTCGATTATAAGATCAACATTCTGAAATTGCATGTCGTCAAGTAAGTGATACTTAATTTAATCATATTAATCAAAATTTGTTATTTTATAATACTTATTTTATGTTTTAAAAAAATTGTACACATAACAAGTTGTTCGTGTACTATTTTTATCTTTTTAAAAAAAATATTTATCTTAAAAAAATAGACAAGCTCGCGAGTCAAAACTCGACTCGACCCACGAGCCACGAGCTCACAGGCCGAGTCAAGTCGAGCTCGTTTATGCACTGACTCGGCCCATTGCCACCTCTATCAACAAGCATTAACATAAAGAAATTGATCATTTTTACCTTAAGAAAAAAAAGTAATCAAGTGTCTTAAAATCAAATCATGCAAAAAATCTTTCCTTCTATTGAAACCAAATTAAGTCTTTGTTTGACAACCATAAAAATAAGTTTTTTTTTTTTTTTTGGAAAATGAGTTTTGAAATAGTAATTTTTTGAAGAATGTGTGGTTAAAAAGTATGATTTTTTTTTTAATTTTACGTGTAAAATATTTTATCCCTATTTGACAACCATTAAAACAAAGCACTTTTTTTAAAAAAAATTCATTTTCAACAAAATATTCTCATAATAAAATATTTTAACATAAACCCAATTTTTTTTTTTTACTTTTTAACCACTCGTCCTCCAAAAGATCACTATTTCAAAACTCATTTTTCTCTTATTTTAATAGTTGTCAAACGGTACTTTACGTGAGAGTACTTGGTTGAAAATTAATTTGAAAAAACAAAAAGAGTTTTAAAATAATGATAGACATGCAGAGTTTAAATGGAATAAATAGTTACCAATAGTAATGTCATATTAAAATCACATAAACTGATGTTTTAATATCAGTAATGCTAAATAGCGTTACTGAAGAGATATATGAGGGTAGAGGACCGTCCACCAGCCCATATCCAATTTACAATTTTTTTTCTCTCTTGTTTGTAATTTTTGTTCTTGTTATGGTTTTTGCCTCTTTTTCGTATTAGATTATAAAGTGGTGAATGTTAATTATTATGTTTGAATTTTAAATGTAAGATTGAAAAATTATAAAGAAAATCGACGTATTTGTATGGTCATGCAATCAAATTAGTTGAAAAATAATAATAAAAAGTAATGAAACATTGTGAATAATATTTTGACAATTTGTATATATCGAGATGATTAATATTGACTTAAATATGGATATTAGAAAAAGTGACAATGATCATGACCGGGTGGGCAATAAAAAAATGTAGAATTTTCATTTTCCTTTAAAGGGATGTGATTGACTTAAAAATTATTCGTCTTTTCTAATATTTTTAATTTATTTGATTTAATTTCATATAATAATACTGAAAATAAGGAATTTGCAAAACGTTAACTATTTTTCATTAAAATATATGATATTATTTGTAGGTTAATTTTGTATTTCTAATGTTATTACTTGCTTAATTAATTGCATGATATTATTTGTGGGTTAATTTTATATTTATAATGTTATTACTTGCTTAATTAATTTCATTTTTGTATACTTACTGTTACTTGTTAAAATTAATTAAATTAAGCCACGAAGGCATGTGAGAAAGGCTCCTGCACCCTGCGTGGCATAGGCGTGACCCTATTGTAAGCAAGGGATAACCCATTCCTCAACGAACTAAATCGAACCGATCACATCCAAGCAGAGGCCCCATGTAAGAGCCAACCGTGATGAGGTGGTAGCAAGATCCGCAATTGATTTCATAGTGATGATTAACAAGACAACTCACTGTCACAACAGTCGCCGCTTGTCTATATGGTCAAATTTCAGGCACAGACTAGGCTTTATGAATACAAAAGTGGTCTTAGCATTTAATGCTGAAATTGATTAATGTACATGACAAGAAAGGAAAGTCATTTGGATCAGGTCATGTGCATTATCATCCAAGGGGATCCATTTACTGTACCTAAGTATAAAAACTCACATTTAATACCATTCAAAGGTAATGTAACTTCATATTCTCTAAGATATATTCTCGCTACACATATTATTGACATTTTCTCTCTGAAACCGACTCACTCCTATCGATTGAAAGTTTACGCTCGAAGCCCCTTTGTATCCCAGATCATTCTCCTGGTTGTCTTAATTGTTTACCTAGGGCATTGTGATTTGGCTTATGTAGACATGAGAGGTTTCGGGATCTGTTAGCTACATCTTTGATACAATTTTTGGGGTCAACATATTGATGCCATTTGTGGGAATCTTTGATACCATGACCATGAACATCCTTATGGTAAAAGCACTTTGAAGCAGGACTTTCAAAAAGTTCTGGTTCTTGAAGAAAGAACTCTCTCGAAGAAAGTAACGTCTAAAAATAAATGACATTCAGTCCAAAATTTGGTACTCACAATGAGCTCCAGTCATCAAGAAACACATGTTGAAAACATGCATCAGTGGGCCTATGAAGAAGAGATCCTCCGCACCAATGTGAACATACATTGCCCCCATCACCGACATAGGCGAGGTGGCACTACATTACGCCTGGTCAGAGAAGTGGGAGAAGTGACTGCAGATATGAGAAACATTGCCCAACAAAACGCAGCCATGCAGTAGCTACTCATGCAAATGCACTACCAAGCTGGATCTCAGGCGCCTCGACACGGAATTTTTCCCCAATAGGGTGAGAAAATCGACACAGCAGCATACCCTCAAGTGCATGACATGGGCGACAACCTGGTGGAGAGGGAGGTCGAAGTAGAAACCTCCACCAACTACGTTACGAGCTGACCTGGTAATAACATGCTACAAGAATAAGGTCTCCACCCCCCGAATACACTCAGGAACGCAAACCTCAAAAGTCCAACAGTGTCCTCAATCGAATTGGACCCTCTAGGCCTAAAAATAGGTCCCATCAACCATCCCCGATTCACAGGGAACAATGACATTACCAAGAGTTTGAACCTTAGGGGATGCCACATCCACCTAGAAATAGGCGAGAGGGGCAGAACAAGGCGAAAATGAGAAATCAAGCGGGAGCGTCACAACCCCACTTCTCTCCCGTTATCAGGCAGAAGAAAATGATTCTAATGGTCCATGCAGATCATTTGAACTGGATGATAACGACGAGAGCTTTCCCTTCTCCCGGGAACTGAGAAACGCTCTGGTCCCAAGCCACTTCGTACCTCCAAAGGCACCTAAGTAAGAAGGGAAAGGTGATCCGGCAAAGCACCTCAATAATTATAAAACCCAAATGTCTCTGCGTGGAGCCTCGTCGGTGCTAAAAGGTAGAGCCTTTCACCTCACACTGGTAAGAGCCATAGAAATTTAGTACAGCCGCATCCCAGCCGACAGCATCAGAAGTTGGCCAGATCTCAAGAAAGCTTTCTGAACCAATACCTGTCTAGCAAAGAAGGAGAGGCCCCCATCCAGAGGCTACAGGACATAAGGCAACATGCAGGTGAAACTTTGAAAAGCTATTTGGCCCATTTCACATATGAAATGACCTATTGCGAACAAGTTACAGATAGAGAGGCCCTTTCTGCCTTAAGGAGAGGTCTCAACATAAACACCCTATTCTGGAGAGACGTGCGAAACAAAAATCCACTTCTTACGACGCTTTGGTGGAGATGATGAGAAGTGAAATCGTTAATGAAGAGCTTATAGATCATCGCAATAGAACCTCACTGGGGCTCCCATTACCCTAAAGACGGCGAAGAGGCCATGTGTCCCACTTGGTGGATCAGCAATAGACCTAAGCAGGACACAAAATAGCCCCCATCTCAGGCCAAACTTTGGCTATAGCCACACTAAACGCAGTGCCTTCTTTGGCATATGAGGAGATTGGGCCCGAGGCTCTAAGAGCACCTAACCCATCCAGAGGCAGGGGTATAGGGAGAAACAGAGAGCCCCAGATAAGTAGTACTGTACATATCACAGAAAATTGCCTATCCAGGCCATACCATGGAGAGCCAGCTGGCCCTCGTAATGAAGGTAGAAATACCAACCAAACGTAGAGAAATGTACCTAAGCTTAGCCAAGAGAAAGAGCCTAGGCAAAACGAGGCGTCACCGTAGGAACGAATCACCTCGATAGGCGCATGATGAAGATAGAAATATGACAAGGGGACAGAGGCCCAGGAGAGAGCCTCAATAAATGTGGATAACGATACCATCAGAGAGATTGACACCATCATAGGTGGTCCTCACATAGTAGGAAATTCCAAAACGCAGTAATGAACTACACGAGGGAGGCAAATGACCCCCCCATGGCAAGTTACTTGATCAATAATGCTGGACACGGATCTCGAAACACCCCGCCAATAATGTTTTCCTTAGCAGATGCTGTGGGAGTCCATTTCCCACACTGTGATGAGCTAGTGGTGCGAGTCGTCATAGCTAGAAACGGACTCAAACGCATGTTGGTGGTTAATGAGAGTTCGGTTAATGTCCTGTGCGGAACTACCTTTGACAAGATGGTGGTGAATCATGAACTCGTCCCCATGATCGCTCATTTATATGGCTTTACAAGTGATAGCATCGTCCCCAGAGGAAGGATCATGTTGTCGATGAAAATGGGGAGACATCCCTAAACGAACTCGAGGTCGTGACGTCTATACACCGCTTGTGCATGAAGTTTTCCATCAATGAATGAATCACCATGGTACGGGGAGATCGGATGGGATCAAGGGAATGCTACCTCAGTTCCCTAAGAAAATCAAAGCCCTGCAGTATAAACATGGTTTTAATAGATGCTAAAATGGTTGACGCACCTGAAAAAGGTTCCGTTCTTGAACAAGGGAAATACGTCAACATGACGAAGCCTCTGAAGAAAGGGTCGTTGAAGTGAATTTAGATCCCAGAATCACAGAATCAAACTCATAGGCAACCTCTGTGGAATAGCTCAAATTTTTCCCTGTGAGCCTACATGACCCCGCAAAGGTGTTACAAATTGGAAAAGAGCTCAAATCAGGAGAAAAAAAATTAGATTAAAGGACTTCATGCTTAACAACTTAGATATCTTTGCTTGGAAACACAAAGACATGACGGGTATTGACCCCAAGGTTAGTTGTCATCAACTTAATCTGGACCCAAAGTTCACTCTTCACCGGCAAAAAATAAGGAGCCTGAACCCTGAAAGGTACATGACCCTGAAAGAAGAGGTACAATGGCTCATATCTAGCGGATTCATCAGGGAGGCGTATACCCAAAATGGATATCCAATCCCGTCTTAATGTAGAAACACAATGGCAAATGGAGGGTCTGGATAGATTTCTCCAACCTCAACCAAACGAGTCCGAAGGACAGCTTTCCACTCCCAATGAACGACCAGCTAGTTGATTCTACTACGGGCCACGAACTCTTGAGTTTCATGGATGCGTACTCAGGATACAACCAGATCCCCATGCACCCAGCCAATGAGGAAAACACATTGTTCATCACTGATGAGGGCCTCTATTGCTATAAGGTCATGTCATTTGGTTTGAAAAATGCTCGTGCAACCTATCAGCGGCTAGTCAACAAAATGTTTTCCGACCTCATAAGCAAAATGATGGGGGTATATGTCGATGAAATGCTAGTAAAGAGCTTCAGGTCTGCAGACCACATTGAACATTTAAGGACTGTATTTAAGATCTTGAGGAAATACCGGATGAAGTTGAACCCATTGAAATGCTACTTTATCTGGAAAGTTCTTGGGCTATATGGTTAATCAGTGAGGCATTGAAGTGAATCCTGAGAAAATCAAGGCCATGTTGGACATGAAATCCCCAGGCAAACCCAAAGAACTACAATGTCTGTGAGTTCGGTGCTAGTAAGGGAACATAATGGTACTCAATTACCTGTCTACTATGTAAGCAAAGCCCTCCTTCCAACTGAACCGCGCTATACTGATATGGAAAAGTTGGCCTTATCCCTTATGATCGCCTCTAGAAAGCTGAGGCCCTACTTCCAGGCCCATAGCATACGCGTGCTGATGAGCCTCCCCTAAAATAGGTACTATAGAAGCCATATGCATCGGGAAGGATGATGAAATGAGCAGTGGAGTTAAGCGAATTTGACATCTCGTACCAGCCTAGAACCTCAATGAAAAGACAGGCGGTGGCTGATTTCATAGCAGAATTTACAGAAGCAAAAAACATCAATGTAGTAATAAAACAAGTAGAACCCCCAGTATGGAAATTGTTTGTTGATAGATCCGCTAGAGAAATGGGGTCGGGGTTGGAGTACTGTTGGAGAGCCCAGAAAGGCACAAGCTTAGTTATGCCGTAAGGTTTGGTTTTAAGACCTCCAACAACACAGCTAAGTATGAGGCGCTTCTAGCGGGCCTCAAGTTAGCCAAGGAAATGCAGGTCAAAAACTTGACAGCAGGGAGTGACTCCCAACTAGTCGTGAGCCAGGTCAGTGGTAGCATCCCAGCCAAGGATAAAGGTATGGAAGCATACCTGAAGAAGGTCATGGACATGATCCCATGTTTTGACAAGTTTGAGTTGACCCAAATCCTAAGAATAGAGAACCTGCACGCAGAAGCCTTGTCGAAATTGGCTAGAAGCAAAGATTCGGAGCTGCTCAAAACCATACCAGTTGAATACCTCCCCAAGCCTTCCATAGCCAAGGTGAAGGAGGTGATGTGGGTTGAAAGAATTCCACAATAGATGCAACCTATTATAGCTTACATTAAGGACCACATACAGCCAGAGAACAAAGAGGAGGCTCACAAAGTCAGATTCAGAGCCACCCACTATGTACTATAAGACGAGGTACTTTACAAAAGAGGCTTCACATCCTCTCTCCTACGTTACATTGGAGAAGATGAGGGTGACTACGTCTTGCAAGAAATTCATGAAGAAATCTGTGGTAACCACACTAGGGGCTCGTCATTGGCCACAAGGTACTAAGGCAATGGTAGTACTGGCCAACCTTGAAAAAGGATGTAATACGATTCGTAAAAAGGTACAATAAATGTCAGTGCTTCTCTTCTATTCAGAGGCAACCGTACCAAGAGCTCACTACGGTATCTAGCCCATGGCCGTTCGCCAAGTAGGGGGTTGACCTTATAGAGCCTATGCCAAAAGGAAAATGGAATGCAAACAACGCAATTGTCGCCATAGATTACTTTACCAATTGGATCGAAACATAACCATTAGCTAAATTAATCGAAGCAAACACTTCTAAGTTCATATGAAAGAATATCATATGCATGTTCGGAATTCCCCACTTAATAGTATCAGATAACGGGCAACAGTTCGACAATAAGAAGCTCAGGGACCTATGCCATTAACTGGGTATCAGGTAACACTTCTCCTCGCCTCATCACCTCCAGGCCAATGGTTAAGTCGAGTTAGTTAACAAGACTCTAAAGCTCCTCTTAAAAAAGAAACTCGATGTGTCAAAAGGCGCGTGGGTGGACGAGCTCCCTCGTGTGTTATGGGCAATTCGCACAACCATTTGAACGGCAACATGAGAGACCCACTTCTCCATGGTGTATGGAGCTGAAGCTATGAGCCTGGTTGAAGTTGGTCTTCCTTCACCTCGCCACTTGCAATTCAGCGAGATATCTAACGATGAGATGAAGAGATGCGAGCCCAACTTCCTTGAAGAAAGGAGGGACGATTCCCAAGCAAGGCTGGCCTCGTATCAAAGGAAAATGACAAGATTCTACAACGCAAGAGTGAAGAAGAAATCATTCAGAAGGGGAGACCAGGTACTCAGAAGAGTTTTCATGTCCTCTAAGGAGCCCGACATTGGTACATTGGGACCAAATTTGGAAGGCCCATATCGCACATCAAACGAAGTTAGACTAGGGACCTACCTAACTGAGAAATAAGATGGGAAAATATAGTCATATCCCTAGAATGTTGAACACCTAAGAATGTATTACCAGTAAGCGTCCTCACCATTATCCGTGTACTTCTTATAACTATGCATATGCCTTTTTAATTATGATAAAGCTCATACTGCCTTTGATCGATTAGTCAGCTATGGCGAGCCTAAGCATTGACTGGATAAAAGTGACAAGCTCATAATGAAGTGCAATAGTAGCGAGCCCATTTATTGTTAACTTACTGGTTAAAAATAACAAGCTCATATTTTATGGTTGTTTAATGAAGTACAATTGTGGCGAGCCCATTTATTGTTAACTTATTAGTTAAAAATAACAAGCTCGTACTTTATGGTTATTTAACGAAATGCAATAGTGGTGAGCCCATTAATTGTTAACTTACTAGTTAAAAATAACAAGCTCATACTTTATGGTTATTTAACGAAGTACAATAATGGCGAGCCCATTTATTGTTAACTTATTGGTTAAAAATGACAAGATCATATTTTATGATTTTTTAATGAAGTACTATCGTGGCGAACCCATTTATTGTTAACTTATAAGTGCAATAGTGACGAGCCCATTTATTGTTAACTTACAAAAATGACAAGCTCATACTTCATGGCTGTTTAATGAAGTGCAATGGGGGCGAGCCCCATTTTTATTTATTTATTTAACTTGATGGTTGAAAGTATTGTTAGATAGTGGTCAACCCTTGTAACGCTTCAAACGAAAACAATCACGCCGAGCCTATAGACTATCAAACGCCTCGCAACAAGTTTAAATCATTTGTTCAAATCAAGTCAAAATTCAATAGAAGAGAGAAATAGTTACTAGTGTTGCAAATTCAAAACAAAAAGAAAGGCCTATTCTAAGAAATGCCAGCGTCATCTTGTTGAGGCTCTTCTGGGGCCTCAACTTCATCCACCGAATCCTCAGCATCGTTGGCAGGGGTGGACGGCTCATCAGAGATGAATTCTCCCTTTAGGGCAACCAAGTCCAATTGAGGATATAGCTCGACAAGTCTTGCAAACACTTTGTTATAAGCCACTCCTCACCAGTATATGCTGAGCCCATCGTATTTTGTTGTTTCATGGAAATGAGCAACATACTCATTCACCACAGCCACTCATGCCCCACCCAGCTGCTGCTTCAACTCAGTAGCCTTAGCAATCAACTCGTCATTCTTGGCCTTTAATTCTCCCTTCTTCTTGTTGGCCACCTCCAAATCCGACGAAGCTATCTTCTGCAAGTTGTCAGAATTTTCCACCCGCTTCGTCAGGGCATTAACCTCTACCTTGCAGGACTTTATTCTTTAGCTCTTCATTCTCTTTGGAAAGTACCTCCGGCCTCGACTTGCTTTATTTTGAAGGCTTCAATAGCTTCATTGGCAGATGAAGCCTCAGCCTTAGCCTTACCCATCGCAGTTTCGACATCCGAGGCTTTTTGAATGAGTTCCCTATTGTGGCCCTGCAGCCAGCTCATCTCCATTTGAACATTCAAAAAGAAACCTTGCGAGAGGTCATGCAGGGCAAGTCCGGCCTCCACCATATCCACTGCATCATAGGTCTCTGGATACGAAGAGTATCTTTCAGTCCAATATTTGTGATGGACCCTTATAGCCCATTGGACCTCAGCAGGGAGCATCTCGATCATCGGGGAGGCTATCTCATCAGCCCTCTCACCTAAAAAGTTTTAAGATTTACCTTCAGAGGGGACATCCTTGGCGTCCATTCCCCTTCTCCTCATCACGAGTCTTACCTCTTCCTCATCAGCCTCTTCAACATTCACAATTTTTATGGAGGAAATTGGATCGACAATTATGGGATGCCGAAGCGATTCGCCTATGGTTTTTTGGCGTTTTGCGAGAGGGAGAGAGAGAGGGGGAGGCCCATCATTCTTCGATAGAACGAATTTTCTCTTAGGAGGCCTCTCCAAATACGCCTCCCCTTCCTTTCCCTTTTCTTTCTCCCCTTTCTTCTCCGGAGGAGGTGTCCGATTCATCTTAGAGAGGCGAGCCAGCTCATCCCGCTAGTTCTTATAAGAAGATGACCCAACGCTCAAGGGTTTCTTTTTCTGAGCCTCCCCTAAGGTCCTCAAGTGAAGAAGGCTGAGTTTCACGTATTCTTTCTTGTCATGTTGCCATGCAAGCGAAAGACAATATTTAGGAGAGCTGTCAAGGAAAGCAGTTAGTCAATACAGAATCAGACCATCCTTACCCTTCGTAGTCATTAGCTGGTGAGTGACGAAAAGATTTCATTTGTTGATGACGTTCTTAAAGTACCTCCTCTCCGCAGGAAGCTAATAAATAGCTCGGATAATGGCCCACTAGGATGGTTCGAGCTCGAATCGATTAACTACAACTGCATAAAGTTTGCGTTAGAATATGAAGCAAAAGAAAAACTCATACAAAGAAAATACGCGCTAAAAGAAAACTCGACTCACTATACTCGTGGTATTGGATCGGCACAGTGATCTCTGGGACCACATCTCCTGTCATTGTCTGCCAGCGACTTCTAACCCAGAACCATGAGGACTTCCAATTCTTGATAGAAGTAAGGCTCCCCCAGACGAAAGGAGAATGTGGACCCCTGGAGTTCATGTAATGCTACCCCTTACAATCGCTTCCCTCACTAGAGGCACGATGAAAAACATGTGGGGACATATCCTCGCCAAGGGTAACCTCTTTCCAGAGAAGAAAGGTCCCTACCAGTTGGCTCCATGCGTTTGGTACTAGTTGGGTCGGGGCTAAGTTATACTGCATAAGGATATTTCTAAAGAAAGGATGTAGAGGCAGTTTCTTCTCCCACTCAAGATTGCCTCGCTCACCGCAACACATCCATCCCTGGGAAAACAGGCTATTTCCTTAGAGGTCAATACCAACAACTCAACATTTTATGGAATCCTAAATTTCTCCCTAAAACCCTCGAGCTCGCTCTCCATCACATCCATTAGCCACAAAGAGGCCCCCACCTAATGCTATAGTCTATAGGGCCCTTTTGCATCATCCATGCACTATGAGGGCCCCACACCACCTCCATGATCTGCTCAGTAGGAATCATTGGAATAATACCCACCTCGGCACAAATCAAAGTCATATTCACCCCAGAAGACCCCTCAACCGCATTCTTTCTTGAGGAAGAAGACATCTAACTCAAGTGATGAAAGAAATGCCTTGACAATTATGGATACTTACACAAGTTCTAAAAGCTTAAAACGCCTGGAGGCAGAAGAGAACGGAGTTGATCGCCGAGAACAGCAGAGAGATGCTAAGGTCAAATGAAGTATTTTTGGCACTTAGGTCTAAAACTTTCGCAAAGTGAAGAAAAGAAAAAATAGTAGGTTTTCGACCTTTTATATATGCAGAGTGGGCAAGCTCTCACTGTTGGATCTTCCTCCCCTTTGATCTGAGCCCATCCACCTGTAATCCCTCTGCCACGTAAATATCAAAAGGCGCCCGTTGAAAATTCGAATCAAGGGCCCAGATGAAATCGTACCAAACACGCGCCGAGAATTCGCATAGACCATGACAAGTGTCATATATCATCATTATTGCGCATTAAATGCGCACGTAGCTCGAGCCTAAAAAACTACCACACCACCCATATGTTTTTATTGGGAATCAGCATACTCTTCAAATCATTAAGACACATCATCTGGAAGGGTTCTGCCCCAGTGAGGCTCAGGGTATGCTCCGAAGGCCTCGACTAGTGTCTTGCAACCTTGAGATAGGCTTCAAGACCTAAGAAGGCTCGACACATGCTCCAAAGGTATAACCCAGTATCTTGTAGCTTTGAGGTAGGCTTTAGGATCCAAGAAGGCTCAGCACATGCTCCAAAGGCCTCGCCTAACATCTTACAGCCTTAAGATAGGCTTCAGGATCCAAGAAGGCTCGGCACATGCTCCAAAGGTCTCGCCCAGCGTCTTGCAGCCTTGAGATAGGCTTTAGGATCCAAAAAGGCTCGGCATATGCTCCAAAGGCCTCGCCTAGCGTCTTGAAACCTTGAGATAGGCTTATGCTCCGAAAAGGATTCAATATGTCTCCGAAGGCCTCGTCCCTTACCCATTTGCCTAAATCCCAAGAGCCAACTACCAAATGGGCTCGCTTTTACTTCCACAGCCTCACCGCATATCCTTTGATAGCAAGTCTCGGTCAATGAAATCTCTTTTAAGACTAAAGGTCTACGCATTGTATAAATAACCACACATGGACTTCGGAGACTACTGTTACTTGTTAAAATTAATTATACCAAATTAAGCCACTTAGGCATGTGAGAGAGGCCCTTGTATCCTATCCCTACACCCTGTGTGGCACAGGCGCGACCCTGTTGTAAGAAAGGGACGACCCCTTTCCCAGGGAACTAAACCGAACCGACCACATCCGAGCAAAGGCCCCATGTAAGAGCCAACCGTGATGAGACGGTAACAAGATCCACAATAGATTTCATGGTGATGATTGACAAGATAATACACTGCCATAGCCGCCGCCGCACACCTATATGGTCAAATCTCAGGCACGGACTAGGCTTTATGGATACAAAAGTGGTCTTAACATTTAATACTGAAATTGATTAATATATATGACAAGAAAGGAAAGTCATTTGGATTAGGCAACTTGCATTATCTTCCAAGGGGCTCCGTTCACCGTACCTAAGTATAAAAACTCACACTTAATAACATTCAAAGGTAATGCGACTTCAGATTCTCTAAGATATATTCTCTCTACACATATTGTTGACATTTTTTCTCTGAAACCGACCCATTCCTATCGATTGAAGGTTCACGCTCGAAGCCCCTTTGTATCCCGGATCATTTTCCTGGTTGTCTTAATTGTTTAATCAACAGTTTACCCAAGTGCATTGTGATTTGACGTATGTGAACATGAGAGGTTTTTGGATCTGTTGGTCACACACTTTGATACAATTTTTGGGGTCAACACTTACATTTCAAAGCCTTCATTATATATTATTTTTTACTAATATTTAGATTCGTGCTCCTTAATTTTAATATAGACTATGTACTTCATTTTTTTCTCCATGTCACTAATTTTTCATTTATTTGACTATTATTAATATTATTAATAGTTTATATTTAAATTAAATTATTTAATTGTTGTTTTCTTGAGGGTTTAAGTTCTCACTAACAAAAATCCTAAATCTAAAGAAGAAGTTCATGCAAAAAATGAAGAGGGCTCAATTTAGACTCGGCATCTGAAAGTTAAGAAGAAGCGCCATTGGAGAAGAAAATTCAGATCCCAAATGCAACTGGACAACATAAAGAGCCTCTGACAAAACATTATGTCCATTCAATCAAATTAATTGATCGTTTGATCGCATTATTCTTCATTAAATTATAATTTCTTTTTGGGTAATTAGCACATAACGTCGCCACATTTCACTGTTATTGTGAAAAACGTCTTTACCTTTCATTTTTTGACATTTTCACCCTTATTTTTACATTTCATAGCCCAAAAGGTCATTTTTATCCATTTTCTCAATTAAAAATTATGAAATGACGAATATACCATTCCCTTTAAATAAAACAAAAGGAAAAAGAAAAAAAGTTAATTGCAAATATAATCCCAATTTTTTTTTAAATGAACAAATGAATATAAAATAAATTATTAAAATTGTAATTAGCACATAATGTTCCTCCATTTCACTATTATTACAAAAAAAGTCCATACATTTTATTTTATTTTTTTCACATTTTCACCCTTAATTATACATTTGATAGCGCAAACCAACATTTCTATTATTTTCCATCCAATTTCTTAATAAAAAGATATGAAATTAATTGCAATTATAGTCCTAATTTTTTTAAAAAGTGCAAACGAGTCCCTAATAAATTATTTAAAAATTTTAATTTTTTTAAGAAAAAATGCAGACGAGTCTCAATTAAATTTATTTAAAAATTAAAAAAATGCAAAAAAATCCCAAATAAATTACTAAAGAATTAGAAATTAAAAAAAATATTTTTTTATTTAAATATGAGGGTATATTTATTATTTCACAGTTCTTTATTGAGAAATTAGATAAAAATAGATGGAAAGAATAGTTTGCACAATCAAATGTGTAATTAATGGTGAAAATGTCAAAAACAAAATGAGAGGTATGGACGTTTTTCGCAATAAATATGAAAGATATGGACATTATGTACTAATTACCCTTTTAATAATTTGTTTGAGACTCATTTTCGCCTTTTAAAAATACTTGGGACTATGGTTGTAATTAATTTTTTTCTTTTTAATTTATATAAAGAGAAGGGTATAATCGTCATTTCACAATTTTTAATTGAGAAAATAGATGAAAATGACATTTTGCGTAATGAAAAGTGAAAATAAGGGTGAAAATGCCAAAAAAATGAAAGTAGTGATGTTTTCCACAATAACAATGAAAGGTGGAGACGTTATGTGCTAATTACCATTTATTTTTTTGTCTCATTTTATCAACTACACATTTTTTAATTAAATAATATTATACGTAAACCAAAAAACTCTTCCTTTTTTTAACCATATATTTTCTAAAAAATTATTATTACTCTCATTATAATGTGAAATAATGGAAATCAAATCGGACGTACTTTCTGTGGCCAGATTTTCACAAAAAATGATGTTATTGCATTACTTCAAGATTTTATCAACTTGAAGAGAAATAAAATATTTAATTATTTTCAAAGAAGTCGAAATAATTTTGAATATTTCCTAAATTAAAACATTAAAGAAAAAAATATAGTCTCAACACTTGAGGCAACCAAGTCCATAGGAAGAGGAAATAAAGGTTATTAGAAAGAGAATAAAGTGATCATCAAGAATAAGTATTTTCTTCAAGGAATAGATGATCCATCCGATCATTTATAAGGATCTGTGGTATTTTTAAAGATAGATTTCCTGGTTAGATATTAAGGGTTGAATATTGAGGAAGAAGATATCCGTAAGAGTTAACTTTTAGTGCACATTGTGGCCATTACGATTCTAGAAACGCACTTTGGCCTAACAAATGTCGCTTTATGAATTTAATGTATATGGTGTTCAAGGAATACCTTGATTTGCTGATGATTTCTTGATATATTTTAAGATTGAGCACACTACACAGCTGAAGATAGTCCTTCAATTTTACAAGTAGTAGTTGTATGCCAAATGCAATAGCTATGAATATTAATTAGGTCTAGTCATGTCCTTAGTAGTAGTAGTAATAATAGAATGAATTACGGTATATTTTAGTAAAATTGAGGCAATTTTAGGATGACCCTGAATAATTCTTTATATGGAAAAAAATTTATAAATACGATACATACACTCGTGATTGGATTCAACATGAAAAGTTAAGAATTGAATACATCTATGTGTATGTTTGAGCCACATTATTTTGGAAGAATGAATTTTGGAATAGTAGATTGACGGAGAATGTGTGGTTCAAAAAGAATGAAAAATTATTGATGTGATTGAAAATATTATTTTATTGAAAAATGTGTGGTTAAAAATGAGTAGAAGAATGAGAATGAAAAATTTAATGTGGAACAAACATGAGCTAATTCTTATAAGATCAAAATATAAACTTTAGTTGGTACGGACATTTTCTATCGTACACGTTGACAGTATGGGACTTAAGCACCAATCAAAAGCTATGTGAACATTTTTATATTTTGGAGTCAGTTGGACCATTCAAGTTATGTGAAGAAGAAAATGTAACATGGGTAAAGGCACATTAGATTCCTTAAAAGCAAATTTAGTACACTAATAAAAGTACCAATGCACTAAGAGAAAGTGATTCAGGTTGAGTATCATTGTACGACAAGTCGTACATTGGGTTTAGTTAAGGCTAAACAACATTTGCAATGGCTTTATAGCCCAAGATTTCCAGGTTGAGCTCAAAGTGTACATATGCTTTTAAAGGATGAGCTCAAAGTGTACATATGCTATTAAAGGATGAGCGCTAAACGAGATATGAAAAAATGTATATCTACATATACAGTGGCAGATTAGCACTTGGTGAGGGGGCGTGGCTGCTCGTGCTGGATCTGCTAAAATTTACAAGCACGGCGATCATGCTCAGTTACAGTCCAATCCATACACAGTGAAGTTACATTAGGGAAGAAGAAACTTAGAAGAAAATAAGTGTATTTGGGCTTTAAAAAAAAAAAACAAGTGGCCCATGAAGAATTGCAAGGGAACAAAATTCAAGACCATATGAACTATCATACGACATTTCATCTGAATT
>CAIGRP010022081.1:0-14603 GCA_903798385.1 Fraxinus cuspidata | reverse complement strand
AAAAGCATCACGTTTCATATTATGCGACAATATAGTTAATTGACTGGCTACCAGTTTTGTTTTCTTGATTCCAGTGCATCCAACTTGTTTCCTCCTTCATGCCCAACATAAAAGTTGGTGTTTCACTTGTCAACTTCGTACTCTTGGCCTCCGTAGCTTGAACAAGTAAATATTAGGTTTCATTGATCATATTTACTCGCGAATTCCTCATAGGTAGTTCAAGTGAAGTGGGATATTTATAAGTTTTTACCTTCCATGGATCATATCATTGATACCAACTGATGTTCTCTAAATCCCCACAAAAGATTGAATGACAACCCAAGAAATCTNCATATCATTGATACCAACTGATGTTCTCTAAATCCCCACAAAAGATTGAATGACAACCCAAGAAATCTAAAATATCGATTTGAAACGTGACCAAATAATTTATTGAATCAAGAAACCACAGTTATGGAATCCTTTAATTGCAAAAATAACGAACCCTGCTATGAAAGTGTCGAACCCCACAAAGATGAAATCATAGAGTAGTTCGAAATCGAGTTCAATAAAGGACAAGAAGAAGGAAACCTTGCTTTAAATTAATCTCTAAATAATAATATATTATTTTTACAATGAAAAGAATGAATTCTATCATAGGTATTCCATAACAGAACCTAATTAAAACGGAAGTATATCTCAAATATGTCATAAAATTACTGTAACAAGAGTTCCACCAAATATAGAGTTTTAGAAAAAATCTAAAAGAAAAAAAAGGCATCCAAAAATTGAAGTTTGCGACGGCATAGTTATAACTCCAACGAAGACATCGAACAACAAAAATTCCACAACTTTTTTTGGTAATATTAATGTTAAAGCATCCCGTTTCATATTATGTGACAAGATAGTTAATTGACTGGCTACCAATTTTGTTTTCTTGATTTCAGTGCATCCAACTTGTTTCCTCCTTCGTGCCCAACATGAAATGTGTTTGGCATGTCAACTTCATACTCTTAGCTTCGGTAGCTTGAACAAGTAAATACTAGGTTTCATTGATCATATTTGCTCGCGACCTCGTCATAGGTCTTCAAGTGGAGCGGGATCTTTGTAAGTTTTTACCCTCCATGAATCCTATATTTGATGCCAACCTACGTGGTCCGAATCCTCACAAAAGATTGAATAATAATCCATGAAATCTAAAATATTGGTTTGAAGAATGACCAAATAATTTATTGGATCAAGAAACCACAGTTATGGAATCCTTTAATTACAAAAACAACGAACCCTGCTATGAAAGTGTCAAACTTCACAAAGATTTAATCATTGATAAGTTCAAAATCGAGTTCAATAAAGTACGAGAAGAAAGAAACATTGCTTTGAACGAATCTCTCAATAATAATTTACTATTTTTTCAATGAAAATAATAAATTCTATCTAAGAGTTCCACTAAAGATAGAGTTTTAGAAGAAAATCGAAAGAAAAAAAGGCATCCAGAAATTGAAGTTTGCGCGACATAGTTATAACTCCAACGAAGACATTGAACAATCAAAACTCCACGTCTTTGTTTTGGTAATATTAATGAAAAGGCATCCCGTTTCTTATTATGCGACAAGATAGTTAATTGACTGGCTACCAATTTTGTTTTCTTGATTCCACTGCATCCAACTTGTTTCCTCCTTCGTGCCCAACTTGAAAGTTGGTGTTTGACTTGTCAATTTCATACTCTTGGCCTCCGTAGCTCGAACAAGTAAATACTAGGTTTCATTGATCATATTTTCTCGCAATCTCGTCATTGGTTCCTCTTCAAGTTGAGCAGAATCATTGTAAGTTTTTTCCATCCGTGGGTCTTATAATTGATACCAGCTGATGTTCTCCGAATCCCCACAAAAGATTGAATGATATAGTTAATTGACTGGCTACCAATTTTTTTTTTGTTGATTCCACTGCATCCAACTTGTTTCCTCCTTCGTGCCCAACTTGAAAGTTGGTGTTTGTCTTGTCAATTTCATACTCTTGGCCTCTGTAGCTCGAACAAGTAAATACTAGGTTTCATTGATCATATTTACTCGCGATCTCGTCATTGGTTCCTCTTCAAGTTGAGTGGAATCGTTGTAAGTTTTTTCCATCCATGGGTCTTATAATTGATACCAGCTGATGTGCTCCGAATCCCCACAAAAGATTGAATGACAGCCTAAGAAATCTTAAAATACCGGTTTGAAGCTTGACCGAACAATTTATTGAATCAAAAAACCAAAGTTATGAAATCTTTTAATTACAAAAACAACAAACCCTAAGTTCGAAATCGAGTGCAATAAAGAACAAGAAAGAAACCTTGCTTTGAATTAATCTCATAACAATAAGACGTTTTTACAATGAACAGAATGAATTCTATCCATAAGTATTCCATAACAGAACCTAATTAAAACCGAATTATATCTCAAATATGTCATAAAATTACCATAACAAGAGTTCCACCAAAAATAGAGTTTTAGAGAAAATCTGAAAATAAAAATAAAATAAAAAGGTACCCAGAAATTGAAGTTTGTGACGGCAACGTTATAACTCCAACAAAGACATAGAACAACCAAAATTCCACATCTTTGTTTTGGTAATATTAATGAAAAAGCATGACGTTTCATATTATGCGACAATATAGTTAATTAACTGGCTCCCTGTTTTGTTTTATTGATTCCACTACATCCAACTTGTTTCCTCCTTCGTGTCCAACATGAAAGTCGGTGTTTGGCTTGTCTGCTTCATACTCTTGGACTCGGTGGCTGGAACAAGTAAATACTAGGTTTCATTGATCATATTTGCTCGCAATCTCGTCATTAGTTCATCTACAACTTGAGCGAGATCTTTGTAAGTTTTTGCCCTGCGTGGGTCCTATAATTGATACCAACTGATGTTCTCCAAGTACCCACGAAAGATTGAATGACAACCCAAGAAAGCCAAAATATCGGTTTGACGCTTAACCAAATAATTTATTGAATCAAAAAACCACAGTTATGGAATTCTTTAATTACAAAAACAACGAACCCTGCTTTGAAAGTAANTACCTGTATGATGCTTGACCAAATAATTTATTGAATCAAGGAACTGGAGTAATAGAATCCCTTAATTAGAAAAACACCTAGCCCTACCAATAAATTATCGAACCCTACCAAGATGAAATCATTGATAAGTTCGAAATCAAGTTCAACAAAGAACGGGAAGAAAGAAAATTTGCTTTTGAATTAATCTCCCAATATTAATACGTTGTTTTTACAATGAAAAGAATGAATTCTATCTATATGTATTCCAGAACAGAACTCAATGAAAATGGAATTATATCTAAAATATGTTATAAAATTACCATAATAAAACTTCTAGCAAAAATAGACTTCTAGAAAAAATATGAAAGAAAAAAAAAGGTATTTAGAAATTGAAGTTTACGACCACATAGTTATGACTCCCACGAAGACATAGAACAAGCAAAATTCCACATCTTTGTTTTGGTAATAGTAATGAAAAAGCCTAGAGTTTCATATTATGCGACAAGATAGTTAATTGACTAGCTACTAATTTTGTTTTCTTGATTTTCTTTTGAATGAATCTCAAAATAATAATACGTTGTTTTTACAATGAAAAGAATGAATTCTATTTATAGGTATTTCATAACAGAACCTAATTAAAACCAAATTATATCTCAAATATGTCATAAAATTACCATAACAAGAGTTCTCCACCTGAAATAGAGTTTTAGAAAATATTTAGAAAAAAAAAAGGAATCCAAAAATTGAAGTTTTCGACGGCATAGTTATAACTCCAACGAAGACATAGAACAACCAAAAACCCACATATTTATTTTGGTAATAGTAATGAAAAAGCATCGAGTTTCAAATTATGGACAAGATTATTAATCGACTGGCTACCAGTTTTGTTTTCTTGATTTTAGTGCATCCAACTTGTTTCCTCATTCGTACCCAACATGAAAGTTGATGTTCGGCTTCTCAACTTCATACTCGTAGCCTTGGTAGCTTGAACAAGTAAATACTACATTTCATTGATCATTTTTGCACGCGACCTCGTCATAGGTTTCTATTCAAGTTGAACGGGATCTTTGTAAGCTTTTCCCCTCCATGGATCCTATAATTGATACCAACTGATGTGCTCCGAATCCCCACGAAAGATTGAATGACAACCCAAGAAATCTAAAATATTGGTTTGAAACTTGATCAAATAATTTACTGAATGGTTATAACTCCAACGAAGACATAGAACAACCAAAATTCCAGATCTCTGTTTTGGTAATAGTAATGACAAAGCATCCCGTTTCATATTATGTGACAAGATATTTAATTGACTGGCTACCAGTTTTGTTTTCTTGATTCCACTGCATCCAACTTGTTTCCTCCTTCATGCCCAACATGGAAGTCAGTGTTTGGCTAGTCAACTTCATACTCTTGGCCTCGGTAGCTGGAACAAGTAAATACTAGGTTTCATTGATCATATTTGCTCGCGATCTGGTCATTAGTTCCTCATGAGGTTCGGCGGGATCTTTGTAAGTTTTTGTCGTGCGTGGGTCCTATAATTGATACCAACTGATGTCCTCCAAGTACCCACGAAAGATTGAATGACAACCCAAGAAACCCAAAACTTCAGTTTGAAGCTTGACCAAAACAACAAAACCTGCTATGAAAGTGTCGAACCCCAGAAAGATGAAATCATTGATAAGTTCGAAAGCGAGTTCAATAAAGAACAAGAACAAAGAAACCTTGCTTTGAATTAATCTCCCACTAATAATACGTTGTTTTTACAATAAAAACAATGAATTCTATCTATAGGTATTCCATAACAGAACTCAATGAAAACAGAATTATATCTAAATTATGTCATAAAATTGCCATAATAAAAGTTCCAGCAAAAATAGACTTCTAGAAAAAATCCGAAAGAAAAAAAAATGCATTTAGAAATTTAAGTTTGCAACCACATAGTTATGACTCCCACGAAGACATAGAACAAGCAGAATTCCACGTCTTTGTTCTGGTAATATTAATGAAAAAGCCCTGAGTTTCATATTATGCGACAAGATAGTTAATTGACTGGCTACCAATTTTGTTTTCTTGATTTCAGTGCATTCGACTTGTTTCCTCGTTCGTGCCCAACGTGAAAGTTGGTGTACGGCTTCTCAACTTTATACTCTTAGACTCGGTAGCTTGAACAAGTAAATACTAGGTTTCATTGATCATATTTACTCGCAACCTCGTCATAGTTTTCTATTCAAGTTGAGCGGGATCTTTGTAAGTTTTTACCCTCCATGGATCCTATAATTGAATCCAACTGATGTGCTTCGAATCCTCACAAAAGATTGAATGACAACCCAAGAAATCTAAAATATCGGTTTGAAATTTTACCAAATAACTTATTGAATCAAGGAACCACAGTTATGGAATCCTTTAATTACAAAAAAAATGAACCTTGCTATGAAAGTGTCTCAAACCCCACAAAGATGAAATCATTGATAAGTTCGAAATCGAGTTCAATAAAGAACAAGAAGAAATAAACCTTGCTTTGAATTAATCTCCTACGTTGTTTTTACAATAAAAAGAATGAATTCTATCTATAGGTATTCCATAACAGAACCTAATTAAAACTGAATTATATCTCAAGTATGTCATAAAATTATTATAACAAGAGTTCCACCAAAAATAGAGTTTTAGAAAAAATTTGAAAAAAAAAATGCATCCAAAAATTGAAGTTTGCGACGGAATGGTTATAACTCCAACGAAGACATAGAACAACCAAAATTTCACATCTTTGTTTTAGTAATATTAATGAAAAAGCATCATATTTCATATTATGTGACAAGATATTTAATTGACTGGCTACTAGTTTTGTTTTTTTGATTCCACGCATTTCCTCCTTTGTGCCCAACATGAAAGTGGGTGTTTGGCTTGTCAACTTCATTCTCTTGGCCTCAGTATATCGAACAAGTAAATACTAGGTTTCAATGATCATATTTGCTCGTGACCTAATCATTGGTTCCTCTTCAACTTGAGCTGGATCGTTGTAAGTTTTTCCCCTCCTGGGATACTATAGTTGATACCAACTGATGTTCTCCGAATCACCACGAAAGATTGAATGACAACCCAAGAAAGCTAAAATATCAATTTGAAGCTTGACCAAACAATTTATTGAATCAACGGTTACCCTGCTATGAAATTGTGGAAGCCCACAAAGATGAAATTATTTATAAGTTCGAAATCGAGTTAAATAAAGAACCAGAAGAAGGAAACTTTGCTTTGAATTAATATCACAATAATAATATGTTGTTTTTACAATAAGAAGAATGATTTCTATCTATAGGGATTCCATAACAGAACTCAATGAAAACGGAATTATATCTAAAATATGTCATAAAATTACTATAATAAAAGTTCCAACAAAAATAGACTTCTAGAAAAAATCTGAAAGAAAAAAGAAAAGGCATCTAGAAATTGAAGTTTGCGACCGCATAGTTATAATTGCCACAAAGACATAAAAGAAGCAAAATTCCACATCTTTGTTTTGATAATAGTAATGAAAAAGCATCGAGTTTCATATTATGCGACAAGATAGTTAATTGACTGGCTCCCAATTTTGTTATCTTGATTTTAGTGTATCCAACTTGTTTCATCCTTCGTGCCCAACATGAAAGTTGGTGTTTAGCTTGTCAACTTCATACTCTTAGCCTCATTAGTTTGAACAAGTAAATACTAGGTTTCATTGATCATATTTGCTCACGACCTCGTCATATGTTTATCTTCAAGTTCAGAGGGATCTTTGTAAGTTTTTACCCTCCGTGGATCATATAATTGAAACCAACTGATAAGCTCTGAATCCCCACAAAAGATAAAATGACAACCCCAAAAATCTAAAATATCGGTTTGAAACTTGACCAAATAATTTATTAAATCAAGGAACCACAGTTATGGAATCCTTTAATTACAAAAACAATGAACCTTACTATGAAAGTGTCGAACCCCACAAAGATGAAATCATTGATAAGTTCGAAATCGAGTTCAATAAAGAGAAAGAAGAAAGAAACCTTGCTTTGAATTAATCTCCCAATAATAATACGTTGTTTTTACAATGAAAATAATGAATTCTATCTATAGGTATTCCATAACAGAACCTAATTAAAACTGAATTATA
Source organism: Fraxinus cuspidata (assembly GCA_903798385.1). Taxonomy (NCBI): domain Eukaryota; kingdom Viridiplantae; phylum Streptophyta; class Magnoliopsida; order Lamiales; family Oleaceae; genus Fraxinus; species Fraxinus cuspidata. The sequence goes on along the minus strand of CAIGRP010022081.1, from coordinate 7,448 downwards.
TCTCAAGTATGTCATAAAATTACTATAACAAGAGTTCCACCTAAAATAGAGTTTTAAACAAAAAATTGAAAAAAATATGCATCCAAGAATTGAAGTTTGCGATGAAATGGTTATAACTCCAACGAAGACATAGAACAACCAAAATTCTACATCTTTATTTTGGTAATATTAATGAAAAAGCATCCCGTTTCATATTATGTGACAAGATATTTAATTGACTGGCTACTACTGCATCCAACTTGTTTCCTCCTTCGTGTCCAACATGAAAGTGGGTGTTTGGCTTGTCAACTTCATTCTCTTGGCCTCGGTATCTCGAAAAAGTAAATACTAGGTTCAATGAAAATATTTACTTGCGACCTAGTCATTGGTTCCTCTTCAAGTTGAGCGGGATCTTTGTAAGTTTTTGCCCTCCGCGGGTCCTATAATTGATACCAACTAATGTTCTCCAAATCCCCACGAAACATTGGATGACAACCCAAGAAACCTAAAATATCGGTATGAAGCTTGACCAAGCAATTTACTGAATCAAGGAACCACAGTTTTGGAATCCTTTAATTACAAAAACAACGAACCCTGCTATGAAAATATCGAACCCCACAAAGATGAAATCATTGATAAGTTCGAAAGCGAGTTCAATAAAGAACAAGAAGAAAGAAACCTTGCTTTGAATTTATCTCCCAATAATAATACGTTGTTTTTACAATGAAAAGAATGAATTCTATCTATAGGTATTCCATAACAGAACTCAATGAAAATGGAATTATATCTAAAATATGTCATAAAATTATCATAATAAAAGTTCCAGCAAAAATAGACTTTTAGAAAAAATCTGAAAGAAAAAAAAAGGCATTTAGAAATTTAAGTTTGCGACCACATAGTTATGACTCCCACAAAGACATAGAACAAGCAGAATTCCACATCTTTGTTCTGGTAATACTAATGAAAAAGCCCTGAGTTTCATATTATGCGACAAGATAGTTAATTGACTGGCTACCAATTTTGTTTTCTTGATTTCAGTGCATTCGACTTGTTTCCTCATTCGTGCCCAACGTGAAAGTTGGTGTTCGGCTTCTCAACTTTATACTCTTAGACTCGGTAGCTTGAACAAGTAAATACTAGGTTTCATTGATCATATTTACTTGCGACCTCGTCATAGTTTTCTATTCAAATTGAGCGGGATCTTTGTAAGTTTTTACCCTCCATAGATCCTATAATTGAAACAACCTGATGTGCTCCGAATCCTCACAAAAGATTGAATGACAACCCAAGAAATCTAAAATATCGGTTTGAAATTTTACCAAGTAACTTATTGAATCAAGGAACCACAGTTATGGAATCCTTTAATTACAAAAACAACAAACCCTGCTATGAAAGTGTCGAACTCCACAAAGTTGAAATCATTGATAAGTTCGAAATCGAGTTCAATAAGGAACAAGAAGAAAGAAACCTTGCTTTGAATTAATCTCCCAATAATAATATGTTATTTTTATAATGAAAAGAATGAATCTTATCTATAGGTCATACAGAACCTAATTAAAACTAAATTATATCTCAAATATGTCATAAAATTACTATAACAAGAGTTCCGGCAAAAATAGAGTTTTAGAAAAATTCTGAAAATCCAAAAATTGAAGTTTGCGACGGCTTAGTTATAACTCCAACGAAGACATAGAACAACCAAAATTCCACGTCTTTGTTTTGGTAATATTAATGAAAAAGAATCTTGTTTCATATTATGCGATATGATAGTTAATTGACTCGCTAACTGTTTTGTTTTCTTGATTCCACTGCATCCAACTTGTTTCCTCCTTCGTGCCCAACATGAAAGTTCGTGTTTGGCTTGTCAACTTCATACTCTTGGCCTCGGTAGCTCGAACAAGTGAAGACTAGGTTTCAATTATCATATTTGCTTGCGACCTAGTCGTTGGTTCATCTTCAAGTTGAGCGGGATCTTTGTAAGTTTTTGCCCTCCGCGGGTCCTATAATTTATACCAATTGATGTGAACCCACGTAGCAATAATTGCTCTGAATCCCCACAAAAGATTGAATGACAATCCACAAAAGTTAAAATATCGGTTTGAAACTTGATCAAATAATTTGTTGAATTATGTCTGGTCTTGTACAACTTATCAAGTACATCTGACTTCCAATAGTTCCAGAGTTTTCTACTTTAGCCACTTTCACCTTTGTTTTTAGATAGATGCTAACTCGTATCTATCGATGGTCTAGCCATGCTATATCACTCTTGCTGAATTTTTTTTAGAATTTTATCCACATAAAGTGACTGTCTTAGAACGAGTACATCTGATGTTCTGCTAATTTTAACTCCATGTATCACATCAGCTAAATCCATATCTTTCATGTCAAATCTTGAATTTAACATTTTAGTAGATTTAATCATCTTATCGTTGCTATCAACAATAAGCATATCGTCAACGTAAAGACATAAAATAACATAACAACTTTCATTGTCTTTAACGTAGAAACATTTGTCATAGTGTCTTTGACGGAGACACATTTGTCATACTCGTTAATCTTAAATCTACATTCTATCATAACATTGTCAAATTTTTCGTGTCAATGTTTTGGAGTTTGTTTCAAGCCATATAATGATTTCATCAATTTATAGACTTTCTTTTCCTACCCTGGTCATGAAAAACCCTTGGGTTGTTTCATGTAGATTTCTTCATCTAAATCTCTATTTAGAAAACTAATTTTAAGATCCATTTGATATACTTCAAGATTTCGCAGAGCAGCAATTGCAAGTATCATTCCAATAAATGTTATTCTCGTCAATGAAAAATATATATCAAAGTAATAAAGGCCTTCCCGTTATCTGTAACCTTTTATTATTAATCTGGTCTTATACTTTTCGATTGTTCCATCTGCTTTCATTTTTCTTTTGAAAATCCAATTGTAGCCTAATGATTTACTTTTTGGAAGAAGATTCACTAATTCTCATGTATGATTTTGCAAAATAGAATTTATTTCACTTTTAATGGCCTCTTTCCACTAAGATCTTTCTGAAGAGTTCACAGCTTTTTGAAACCTTCGATGTTCACTTTCTAGCATATAAGTCAAAAATAAGGACTATAAGACTTTTCTGTCATTTTCCTTTCGCCACGTCTTGGTTCAACATCAACCTCCTCTTCCAATTTTTAGTCTTGATTATTTTCAATCATAGTCTCATGTGTCCGTTTACAAGAATTTGCTTCCTCTTTAGATTTGTACGGAAATACATGTTCAAAGAATGAAATATCTCTCGATTTCATTATCGTGTTTTTGTGTATGTTTGGGATTTTATACTTGTGCACAAGAAATCAATAAGCACTTCTATATGTGCATAGCCAACGAAGATGAACTTTACAGTTTTCGGGCCTATCATTACCTTCTTTGATGTTTGAACAACCACATTTTCCTTTCCATAACTCATAAGGGGTCTTTTTCGTTTTCTTTTCGGGGCACCTTATTTAAAAGGTAATTTGCTGATAACATAGCTTCTCCCTATATATTCTGAGGTACCCAGAATTTGCTAACATTGCATTCATAATTTCTTTTAAGGTACGATTTTTCAATTCAATAACACCATTTTATTGCGGAGAATAATGTACAGTGGTTTCATGTATGATTCCGTATTGTGCGCAGAATTCAGCAAATGATGCTTTATATTTACCACCTCGATCACTTCTCAACACCTTAATTTTCTTATTAAGTTAATTTTTAATTTCATTCTTATAGAGAATAAATTTATTTATAGCTTCGTCCTTACTTTTAAGCAGATATATATAACAATATTTTATGCTATCGTCGACAAAAGTAATGAAGTACTTGTTACCACCTCTTGGTTGTACAAATTTTAAATCACATTAGTCGATGTGAATTAAATCAAGTAGTTTTGTTTTTTGTTCAATTGATTTAAATGACGACTTTGTCAATTTTGTCTCAACACAAGTTACATAACAGTATTTTGTACTATTATGGACTAAAGTAATGAAGTACTTGTTGCCACCTCTTGTTTCTATTAATTATAAATCACATACGTCACTGTGAATTAAATCAAGTGGTTTTGTTTTTCGTTCAGTTGATTTAAATGATGACCTTGTCAATTTTGATTCAACACAAGTTTCGCAACATGGAACGCGGGTATACAATTCAAATTAATTAATCTACGCAATGTATCATAATTAATATGTCCTAATCTACTATACCACAAATTGGAAGACTCAATAAAGTAAGCAGGAAAATTGACTTTATTAATTCTCAACTTCACAACCATTACATTTAGTTTAAACATACCATCGAAAACATAACATTTTCCAACAAACATTTCACTTTTTGACAAAATAATTTTGTTTGACTTAAATACAATACGAAAATCATGCTTATTCAAAAGTGATTTGGACACTAGGTTCTTGCGAATTTTCGACACATACATCACATTGTTAAGAGTCGGCTTTTTCTCCTAAGTTATCTTCAAAACCACATTTCCTTGACCCTTGATTTCAAAAGTAGTCGAATTTCACGTAAATAACTTCTCCCCATTATCAATTATTTCAAACGCAACAAACAAAACTTTATTAGAGCACACATGCCTCGTAGCACATGTGTCAATCCATCACTCTTTTGGGTCATAACCCACCATGTTCACTTGATAAATGATGGCGCGAGATTCATCTCGGACACATCATGTGCTATGTAGTCAACCACATTTACTTCTTTTTTATTATTCTTCTTGGCAATATGTACTCCGAAGAATTATGTCCCAATTTGTCACAACTGAAACATTTTCCTTAAAATTTCTTTTTTAGAAATGCCCCATTTTGATCCCAGGTTAGCACTTTTGTGACCAGATATCCCAAACTTGTTCTTGATGGTCTTAGAACTTTTATCGTGCTCAACAACATTACCTTTAGCCACAATAGGATTGAACCCCTTTTTTCTGAACTTTTCTTATCTTTTTCAAATTGAAGTCTAACAATCAGTTTTTCAATATTCATTTCCTTTCACCTGTGGTTAAGATAATTCTTGAATTTTTTCACACAGGGAACAATTTTTCAATAATTGCAGCCACTTGAAAAGTTTCACTCAAAATAATTCATTCAGCATGAATCTTTTAAAGAATCACTTGGAGTTCTTGCACTTTACTGATTACAGTTTTGGAGTCTTACCATCTTATAGTCCAAGAATCGGACAACAATGAACTTCTTGGCCCCGACATCCTCAATCTTATATTTTCAACCCAATGACTCACATAACTCCTTAACATTTTCATAGTACTATACACGTTGTATAGCGAGTTTGTTAAGCTGTTCATGTAGTTTCGGCACAAAAATCCAAATGTTTCCACGCATCAAGTGCATTGACAATTTGAACATCTTCCTCACCCCTTAGATTTTTGGAGCAGTTTCAGTCAAGAACCTTGCAGATTTAGAATGATCAGGTAAAACAACATTTTTCGTTGCCATCTTTTGAATTTCTCTAAATTTTCTCCATGATTAATTAGAACAATAACACGTGACTAGTTGGTTGAGCTACAGTTTGGCTGATACCATAGCTTGGCAATTTAGCACATCAGAACTTGGTTCTTGAATCACAACAAAACTTGGCTCTTAAGCCACAATAGAACCCACAACCGAGTTTTCAGAAGCCATATTTATATTGATTGGGATGGTTGCCATTTCTGAAAATCAAACAAATATATGTTCTCAATAAAACCAAAATGAATAACTTGTCTATTATAAATAATTTTTTTCAAGTTTATTAGCCAAAATATTACAGATTAAATAATTTTATTAATTACAAAAAAAGAATAAGTAATATATAATTAACAATGCAGGAGTTATGCCATTAATTACCATTAACCTGTCAGTTAATCTCTCCATAGCTCAGATATAATCACATGAGGTTTTGGAGTTAAAAGAATTTTGGAAGGTTTTTTGTTTGGAAAATCTTAAATAAAAGAATTTGAAAGGTTTTTTTATTTGAAAAATAATAAAATAAAGATAAAACGTGGACTTTCTTAAGGGCTTTTTTTATTCGGTTCGACATTCGTGTATGCAGGTCGCGTCGTAAACAAGTTTAAGGTCCGAAACCTATTTCGATATGTGATTTGCACATATCTGCGCGTGCACGTGGAGATAACCTCTATGCTATACATGATTACCCCATTCTAAAGTGTAATCACATTTAAAATGGTCATTGCCTTTATTTATTTTCCTATGTGTGATAATTTTAAACTAATTTCTCTCAAACACAAAATCTCTTCCAATTCATCACTTTGAGCTCCAACATTTCATTCACTCGATCATCATTGACAAGTAAATATATGATTTCGATATTATCACGAAAGATAACACAAATCACAAGTCACACTCAAAATTTATGTTAAAGTCAGCCCCTTCAATTTATTTATTTATTCTAACAAAAGCAGCATTTAAATAAATTTTTATTTACTTAAAATAAACAAGTTTAGAATTTTTAAATAGAAAAAATGTAAAATTCTAACAAATAAATTTTAAATTTTGTTTAAAAAATCAAGAAAAATAAATTCAAAACATAAAATTGATAAATTCTAAAAAATAAAGTTAATAAAAAACTTGAAACATTAAAACGAAATTTTAAAAAATAGAAAATAAAGTTTTGAAAAAAATAAAATTATAAAAATTTATGAAAAAATAAAAATAGTTCAATTACATAAATATTTTAACAAAATGTTTAAATGAGCACACATAAAAATATTATCAATCCGCATTAAAATTTTTTATTTTTATTTTCTATATTTTGAACTCAATTTATTATTTATTATTTATTTTACTTTTGTAACGAGAAAAAATATTGTAAGATTCATTAATTTTAAAATATATATATTTGTTGATAATATATTAACATTAAATTATTCTAATTTTATTGAATAACTAAATTTCATGAAATAAAATACCGTAAAATAATTTTTCAAAATTTTAACCAATGTATTTTCTAATTTTTTGTTTTAAGTAATAATTTTTCAAAATGACAAATCAAATGTGTTTGGTACGCTAATTTCTAAAATAGTCCAAATGTTAAAAAATATATATATATATATATATATAATTCTATCATGGGGCCTGAACATAAAAATAAGGATTTTAATACTTGTATATCGAAATTGTACATAAGAGATTTTATAAGCTTCTATTTGATACACATTCTTTCAAAACTTTTTTTAACTACACATTTTTCAATAAAATAATATTTTACATTACATCAATAACTTTTCCTTACTTTTTAACCACATATGTCATATCATATCACTATTTAAAATACATTATTTTCTCAATAATATCCATAAAACACATCCTAATATAATGTGGAAGAAAAAAATTGGATAAAAAAATTTAATTGATAAGTCTCATATTATGTAATGCATGATATATATTGTATACTTTATGGGACTCTTTGTTAAAAGGCAT